>REGM01000155.1:38313-90033 GCA_004194415.1 Aurelia aurita | reverse complement strand
GCCCCCCCTAGTATATTTTTGTTTCCGCTATGTTCGATATATGTAGAAGGCTGCTGAGATTTAGTAAGTTTAACTTTGTATCATAGAACAATGAAACTGTAACAATTTTGACATTCTATATTTAGCACTGTCTCCATGGTTACCAAGTTGTCATCTGGCATTCTGTGAAAATTAACTTTATATCTCTCTTATTCTTTTTTAATTGGTCCAATTAAGCTCAAATCTTTGATTTACATATATTTTGATCTATATTTTTCATTTCTGTATGAAAAGTTAAGTTTAATGAACTTTTAACATGCTTTCATTTTTATGACGTCATTCAACATCATAATGATTATTATGCTCTAGCAACAACAACAACAACAGCGCTAATTGAATTAAAATTTTAAATAATCATTGTTTATATGATGAATAACATTTGTGCCAAGTTAGGTGGTCATATCTGATATAACAACTGAAAACACCCAGGTCAGATAGGGTTAAGCTGCTTTTATTTTTCTGCAAAGTTTGGTAAAAAATGCAAATCTATCTTTGGTTTGGAAACTTGACCGATGCACGGAAACCGGTGAAACCGGTCTGGATCCGCCCCTGATTAGTATTTCAACTGTTATCACAGTGTAACTGGCAATGCATAGTTCACTTTCAGGCTACATCCCGTAGCTTGAGAAAATGTGCATATTGTCTATATAGAAAACATAAATAAGTCTTCCCGCTATTTAGTCTCTTATGTCCAGTACTTTTCGAACAATCCTTGCCGTGCCTATGAGGCATGCTTTCTGCGATGGTTGTATTCCCGGTTCAAAGTCTAGTGCTGCAATGTAATTCTTGAATTTTTTCGATACTATTCCAAGTGCGCCGATGACAACTGGTATTATCTTAACTTTCTTTACTTCGTCCTTCCAAAATTTCTAAATTTGGTATTTAAGATCGTTGTAGTGGTCTAGATTCTCCTCCTCTTTCTGCTTCACTCGAGTGTCAAATGGACATGCTATGCATCGATTATCTGGCAACTCTTTTCTTTCTTATTCTTTATCATGATGTCGGGTTTATTATGATCGATGAGAGTTTCAGTTTGAATAGAAAAGTCCTACAATAATAATACTTGGTCATTTTCAAGTACCTTATTGTCTTTTGTCACCATATGGTTGTAGTACTTATCGTCGCACTCGAATCCGAATTTCTTGCATAGGTACCAGTGGAGGACGGCTGCCACTTTGTCATGTCTCCAGCTCTCGTATTCTCTCTGTGCTAATTTTTGGCATTCAGATACCACATGAGCAATTCTCTCGTCCCTTTCTCCGCACATTCTGCATTTTGATGATATGTCTTCTTTATCAATATTGCTTTTTATCCAGTTTGTTTTCAGGGCTTGGTCTTGCGCCGCTAAAATCATCCCCTCTGTTTCTTTCCTTAGGTACCCGCTCTTAAGCCAACTCCATGAATTCTTTTCATCTCTTACTTCCATTGTCTCATTATAGAATACCGGATGAAGTTTCTTTTGGAGATATCTATTCTTCCTTCACTTAGTTAGTTCTTTCTTCTTATCTTTCGGGTCACCCTCATCAGATACAATACCGTCTCTCCCAACTTCTGTCAACAACCTTTCGCTGCTGTTGCAGATGTAATAGCCGATACTAGTTTTTTCGATCTGTACACATTCTTCGACACTTAACAATCCTCTGCCCCCTCTGCTCGCTTCCAGTGTAATCAGTCTACGTCAGCTTGGTGATGTAGCGCTCTATAGATGTTTAGCAACTTCCTTGTTTTCCTGTCCAGTTCTTGTAGCTCTAATTTTGTCCAATCCAATATTCCCGCACTGTATCGTATGATGGACACCGCCCTCGCATTAATGGCTTGGATGACATTTCCAGCATTCAATCGCGATTTTAGTATTTTTCTCACTCTTCTAGCATGTTCTTTCTTTAACTTCTCTTTCATTTCCTTGTGTTTTATGAAATCAAATTGAAAAATCCTAAATACTTATAACTTTCTTGGTCATCTAGCGATCTTATTTTCTCGCCGCTTGGTAATTCAATTCCTTCACTCATTACAAATTGTCCCCTCTTCATCTGAATCATTGCACATTTCTCGATTCCAAAGTCCATTCCTATGTCTTTACTGAACACCCAGACTGTCTGGATAAGAGTGTCTAACTCCTTTTGATCTTTTGCATAGAGCTTCATGTCGTCCATGTAAAGTAAATGATTCACTTTTGGCCTGTTCTTTCCAAGATGATAGCCATCTTTCATATCATTAAGCAGCTTTGATCAATGCTAGAACGAATAAGATAGGTGAAAAACTATCACCTTGGAAAATTCCTCTTCTGATGTTTACTTCTCCTAATGTTGTTCCTCCTGCGGTTAGTTCTGTCCTCTAATATTTCATGGATTTGCGAAGTAATTCAATCACATTCGGTGCAATGCTATACAAATGTAGGCATTCTAACAGCCACGAATGTTGCATCATATCAAAAGCTTTTTTATAGTCTATCCATCCAAGACACAAGTTGGTCATTCTCTTCTTGCAGTTTTTCAATATCATCTTATCTATGAGTAGTTGGTCTTTGGTTCCCCGACTCTTTCTTCTGCAGCCTTTCTGTTCTATTGCGAGTATGTTGTTTGTTTCTAAGTGGCTGTATATTTCCTCAGCAATTATTCCAGTGAACAATTTCCACATCATTGGCAAACACGTTATTGGCCTAAAATTTGACACAATGTTTCCTTTATTCTTATCTTTCAGGATCAAAGTCATCCTACCTTTTACCATCCAGCTAGGAACTCCCCCAGATGTTAAACTTTCCCCTAATTGTTGAACAATTGTGTCATGTAGCGTTGTGAAGCTTTTTAGCCAATGTCCGTGTACACTGTCTGGTCCGGATGGCTTCCATTTCGGCGTTTTGCTCAGTTGTTGCTTCAAGATTTTTCTTGTTATCACGAACTCAGCTTGCTCGGGTACATTTCTTGTGGAAATTCTAACTCTCTTTAACCATTCTGCCTCCTCATTATGTTTGACCTCATTATCCCAGATATTTCCCCAAAAGATTTTGCTCTCTTCTGCATCCGGAGTTACACCTTCATTTCGAGCTACTCCTTTTATCTCTTCAAAAAGACACTTTTGATTCGAAACAAATAGCCTGTTTTGTCGATACTGGTTACTTCTTTGATCATATTTCTGCATCTTGTTTTTTTCGCTTTTACTCTTTGTTTCAGTTCCTCTGCCACAGTTTTCACTCCCTTTGCCTTTACATGGTATCTACTTTCAAGCCTTTGTTTCTCCTTCTTGCTCTTTAATTTTTCCCACTCATTTAGTTTGCTGATATCACTTCTTAAAATTGCTATCTGGTTTAAATATATATCAATATTATTATAATAATATTAATTAACAATATTAATATTAATAATAAATATATATCAATATTATTAGTATTATTAGTATTATTATTATTATTATTATTATTATTATTATTATTATTATTATTATTATTATTATTATTATTATTGTCAATTATGTAAATCTCAGACTTACTGCTGTTATTTTTCTGGTAAGTATCTTTTGTCCTTTTTATCCTTGAAAGCGGGTAACAACAAGTCACAAAGGGTCTCAAGGTTCTTTCTCCTGTGCCTGTGTCTCTAAAGGGACAAAACTTTTCGCAATATCCTTGCTGTTCCAAGCAATTCCATTTTCTGAATAATCTCCATGGCAATCTTCACATCCAACTTTTCCATGTGTCTTTCAAACTTGTTTGAAATGACTGCCAAAGCTCCAATAACTACAGGTATTACTGCACCTTTATCCATTCGCCATATATGGCCTATTTCCTCTCTTAACATTTGGTACTTTTCAATATTCTCAAGTTCTTTTTCTCTCACTCTTGAATCTCCTGGCACAGAAATATCGATTATTTTCACTTCTTTGATCTTCTTATCAACAAACACAATATCTGATCGCCTTGCCTCGATAAATCTATCAAACTGGATGGTGAAATCCCACAGGAGCTTGAAATTCTCATTTTCAATAACTGCTGCTGTTCATACCATTTATCTGCTCTATCAAAGCCTCCTTTGCTGCAAAGTTGCCAATGAACATATCGTGCCACATTATACTCCCTTTGTGCTAATTTTGCACATTCACTAACCAGCCCGGGGGGGGGGGCACTTCGATAATTTTTGTACCGGGTATGTGCCACTGGACAGGGTATCGTTTTTAGCGATGTTGCTCCCAAAAAGGGTATCCTTTTTCACAAAAATGTTCCCATACGGGTATATAGTTTTGAAATAATTGCTCTCTTACAGGATTTTGACAAAGAATTTGCAATTTTGCTATTGTTTTTTGCCAGTTTGCTCCCAGACAGGGTAGTCAATTTGAAAAAAATTGCTCCCACACAGGGTGAACATTTCAATATCTCAGAGGCACACCCCCGTACATTTTGAGGCCAAGTGCCCCCCCCCGGGCTAACCAGATGACTAATAATTTCTCCTTTTTCTCGACACATTTTATTATTATTATCATTATCATTATCATTATCATTATCATTATCATTATCATTATCATTATTATTATCATTATCATTATCATTATCATCATCATCATCATCATCATCATCATCATCATCATCATCATCATCATCATCATCATCATCATCATCATCATCATCATCATCATCATCATCATCATCATCATCATCATCATCATCATATCTTCCAAAACATACACTGGAAAGAGGTGGAGATAGTTCAAATTTGAGTGAGAAATGAATCAACACATTTTGGAAACCACTTTTTTGGACAATGTTTGTAACTTAACCCTATCTGACCTGGGTGTTTTGAAACACTCAATGCCTGGGGGGGGGCGGATTCCGCCCCCTCTTTATTTCAGTTGTTATATCAGATATGACCACCTAACTTGGCACAAATGTTATTCATCATATGAACAATGATTATTTTAAATTGTAATTCAATTAGCGCCGTTGTTGTTGCTGCTAGAGCATAATAATCATTATGATGTTGAATGACGTCATCAAAATGAAAGCATGTTAAAAGTTCATTAAACTTAACTTTTCATACAGAATTGAAAAATATAGATCAAAATATATGTAAATCAAAGATTTGAGCTTAATCGGACCAAGTAAAAAAGAATAAGAGAGATATAAAGTTAATTTTCACAGAATGCCAGATGACAACTTGGTAACCATGGAGACAGTGATAAATATAGAATTTCAATATTGTTACAATTTCATTGCTCTATGATACAAAGTTAAACTTACTAAATCTCAGCAGCCTTCTACATATATCGAACATAGCGGAAACAAAAATATACTAGGGGGGGGCGGAATCCGCCCCCCAGGTCAGATAGGGTTAAACTGATTGAGTAACATCACAAAAGATAGCTTGGCCTTTCTGCTAAAAATTTAGTTGATAACGTTTGGTCTGGGGAAGCTGGGTACGATCTAGCTCGTGAATTTCTTTTAGTCACCCAGTATACCGTCTCTTTTAGGCTATTTTAATACAGATCACGAATTATAATTTAACTAAATTTTTTTTGACTATGTGAGCTTGTTGTTAGATTTGGTAATGTATTATGTCAACTAGTAGTTTTTATAGAAAGCACTAATTTGTAGACTGAAAAAACATGTTTAGTCTTGTTTTGTAATTATTTCAATTTTCTGCAAAATTCCAGTAGAATCGTGCATATGCCATGTCATTTAGATAGTTTCAATACAGTTCACGAATTACAATTTAATTAAACAGTTGTTGACTTAGGAGCCTGCAGTTAGATTTGATCACATATCATGTCAATTACTAGTTTTCATAGTAAGCACCAATTTGTGTAAGAAACATGTTTAGTCTTGTTCTGTAATTATTTCAATTTCCTGCAAGAATCCAGTAAAATTGTACGCATGCCATGTCATATAGATAGTTTCAATACAGTTCACGAATTAAAAAGTTGTTGAATATGCGAGCTTGCAGTTAGATTTGATCATATATTTTGTCAATTAGTAGTTTTCATAGATTTTGCTGCGCGCAGCGCAGCCTAACAAATCTTGCACAATCTCGCCATGTTCATTACTGGAAGAATCACTCATGGATTTTTCAATTCAATGCAATAAACGCTTGAGGCAGGGAAAAAGTAGTTGCTATGGATAATGTTTGCATTAGAGCCTGCTGGAAATGTTTGGAACCATGCCCGAACTAATTTCTTATCGAATTCCATTGTTGCTCTTGTAAACTCAAACTTACTTTCTAACCACATCCTCGCGATTTTTACGGAGAAAATACAGTTTACAAGAAAACTAGTTGATAATAAACTAGTACTAGGAGGGCCGACAATTTAAGAAACTATAGTACAAATTTCGAAAAGGGCTAAGAAACCTTGAATGATAATTCAAAGGGTCCGCTTGTCCATTCCGTTGATTTTTCTTCAAGTGGCCTAAGCACACATTTGGTACATGCCATCCCCGATGCCATCGCATTTGCCCTGAGCGTGGAATATCCGAGAACTGGCGAGAAAGGCTAACACACAGAGTTTGTAGAGGAATAGTTGGTCTATCATGTCATGAAAAATATCGGAGATAGCTGTTACTGTTGCCGAGAAAACGTTTGTAGAATCGAATCTGGATCTGAATGGCACATTGCAAAAAGAAGGGATACCAACGTTGAATCTTTCTGAACTCTATTTTGACCGATTTGCTGCAGATTGGTACTGAAGAAATAGTTCACATATCAAACATGGGATCAACATGATTTATAACTGATAAAAACCTTTTACAGAAATGTTGAAAAATGTAACTGAAATTTGTTCGCCGTTGGTGACCCTGCTGCTTCTTCGAATCTGATTCTGACCTTTGGACCCACAGAATCAGATTGGATACCAACTTCGAGCATTATGAAGGCTCATATAAAGAATTCTTCATATCTTTTGGTGCGAACTCGTGCAGAGTAACTCAGTAAACGTTCTTTTCCTCATTGGGAACTCAAACATCTCAATTCTACTCTTTTAATGGGGAAAAACACTGATTCTGAATCTGATTCTGGGTCTGAATGGCATGAGGTTAATGTCTGTGGTTGGAATTCGCTTATATTATCAATACAAGTGCGCAATTGCATCACATCCCTTTCTCCTGTGTTAATTGCTTAAATGCCAATATACTTATTTGTCACGCATCACAATTCAATGAATAAACGGCGCAAACAGGGAACGAAACTCGGGCATCCAATGCACAGCACGCACCGAATATTGCTATTGCTAGTTTTAGAACTTACTTGGTATGTGATCCTGCAGATAATTATGGTCTTACATGTTGTCTTTTTGATTGTTTTCGTTTTCATAGATATCAAGAATTAAGATTTTATTGAAAGCATGTTTCGTATGTCAAATTGCAGACGTTTTGGTCATACATTATGTCACAAAGTTAAAAAGTTATAATATCCTTGGCCGGGGGGGGGGGGGGGAAAAGTTCTTTTGAACTAATAAGCTTTCCACCCCCCTCTATAAGTCGCCTTAGACAAATGGGAAATCATTCAAACCTGGCAAGGGCGTAGTACTAACCATTCTTTACTGATTGGCAGCTTTGGGTGTGGCTACCTCATTAGATGACGTCACTATGACGTCATAATGTTGAAAAATGTGAAAATTTATGTTTATCCAGCTAATTCGTTCTAAAAACGGAAAAATATCATCTAATTCGCTATTTCTCATCTTATTTGCCGTATTATTCATTCCTAATTCAAAAATGATACCTAAAGGTGTTTTTAGACAATGATTTTGGAAGAAAATGACAAATATTGATGACGTCACAACAACGAAGTGGGTTTTATGACCACAAATTGATACAAAACTTGCTCAAAATACTTTAAATGTATTGCAAAACGCAATTCTATGCATTTTCTACAACTTCCGCTGGAAAAAGTTTCAAATTTTGCAAAATTTACCCAAAATGGCGGCACATGTTACGTCATCATTTAAAAATGCTGATGTCAGCAAATTCCATTATTCTTGATAACAAATGAGAGGTCTTTGTTTGCGGATTCTTTTAAGGTATAATAATCAACATTTGAGAAACTAATTCTGGTTGTAAAAATATCAAAAACATTGATTTTGTCAATACCATCTACCAAATATGGTATTGTCATCTGTCACGTGACTCCCATTGTTCCAACATTTAATTGTCAAAATGTAGCTAATAGATGATTAGTAGTTGTCAGAAAGTTAGAGAGTCAAAGCTAATGCCGTTAATAAATGCTCTGCAAAAATCTGACAGGGGGGTGGAAAACACCCCCCCCGGTTAAATTAGGGTTAAATCATAGGGAAACAGTCAAGTCCCACTTATATTACAAATAGCTGAAAAGCGGACTCTGGTCCAGTGGACCGAACTGCCCAACAACAAAAACTACCCAGTTTATATTTTGGACTTAATTAACAAAAACCATTCCGTGTCGGATGGACAAATGATCATCAATTTCGCAACCAGCCTCGGGTACAGTAATTGGTTACCCTCCTTTTAGATAAGCAATGACACGACCTTATTTCCCGAATTAACTGTGTGATGTAAAATTTCATTTTAATCCCTATTTATGTCACCACGATAAATGTTATTCACGTCTATATCTGAGAAAGTTACTTAGTAATGTTCAAAAGATAAGATTATTTCAAGAAAAGCACAGTATCATCATTGCTAAAATAAACTTGTTACACTGCTAATATAGGAGTTGATCAATGAAAGATCGTTCCATTTTAAAGACCGTTCTGTTTTTAATGAGTGCAAAAAGGTTTCTTTAAAAAAACTACAGGTAACAAAAGCAAAAAGGTTGCTGGATGAGCCCAACAAGTACCAAGTGTCCCAAATAAAAAGGTAACAGATTTGATCAGGGCTAGCGATGTCAATTTAGCTCCAATCAATTCGCAATAACTTTTATGCTAATTCTGAAAAGTTTACTTGCACATAGGTGTCTTGTTTATTGATATTGGTGTTTCCAAAGTTGAAATATTATTCTTGAAAGTTCAAATTTTACTCCACCTCTACACCAGAGCTTTGGCGCTTTGGCCTCAGCAAATTCCTGAAGCACAGCAAGATTAAGAATGAATATTAAAGAAAAATCAAGAAATGCATAATAGTTAAGCTTTAGCAAACATGGCATTTTATCAAGTTCTTGATTTAGTCGCTGTGCTTCAAGGATTTGCTTTGGCCAGAGCGGCAAAGCTTTGGCTTGCAGGTGAAGGCAAACTTAAACTTTAGAGATTAATATGTCAACTTTGGAAGCACAAATATCAACCAGCAAGGTATCTATGTTCAAGTTAACTTTTAAGGATTAGTTTGAAACTTATTGCGAATTGATTGGAGCTAAATTGCTAGCTCTGATCAAATCTGTTACCTTTTAGTTGAGACAACTGGTACTTTGGAAATGTTCAAAAAGTGAAATAGTAATCTACAAGCCAGTGGTCTTTTCTGTCAACATAAATTGAAAGGCAAATCCTCCTCCTGTCGCATTGCGATGGTTTGCATTCTAACATGGACCTGTAGCACCCTAACAACATATTATAGTTACTTCCCGAGTATGTAATTATTTTTACTAACAAGCCATCTTCGCTTGTACGAGCAATGTACTATTTTGCTTGAGTACCGAGGGAAGAGAAAACGTGAAGATATCTATAAGATATATAAGATATCTAATATCTATAAGATATATGATATATATAATTTCCCTTTGCCATTGCTTTCATTTTTCCTCGCCATGTAGTCAGCATAAACTAACTACGTTTCTGGTATGCTCTCTCTTTTTTAACCAAGAAGAATATTCCCTCCCTGTAATTTACCTGTAAGGCAGGTATCATACAAAAGCTTTTATTCAATGCAATTATTCGGCATGACCCACATGATAGTTATCTTAGTAATCTAGCCAATCAAAGCACTTTGAAAAACGCTTATAATCCTGCTTAACCGATAAGCTTGCTGTAACAGAGTAAGCATTGGTAAGGTACGGTCGATCCTGAATTTTCAGCCCTGAGTCGACGAAATAAGGTTGATCTTTAACTCTTGAAAGTGAAACCATGAAGAAGTTGGCAAGAAGTATCCTTGTCTCCATGCTGACATTTTCGGTGTTAGCATCTGCTCAACTGGCGACAACTGGGACATGGTTCCAAGAAATCACCGACAGCAACGACAAGGGCGACGCCATTTTCAACCAGTGTTTCCATCGATGCAGTTTGAATGAGCAATGCCATTTCTTTGTTAAAGATTTGAAGAAAAATACCTTCAAAGAAGTATCGGATNGTCGGTAAGGTACGGTCGATCCTGAATTTTCAGCCCTGAGTCGACGAAATAAGGTTGATCTTTAATTCTCGAAAGTGAAGCCATGAAGAAGTTGGCAAGAAGTTTCTTTGTCTCCATGATGACATTTTCGGTGTTAGCATCTGCTCAACTGGCGACAACTGGGACATGGTTCCAAGAAATCACAGACAGCAATGACAAGGGCCATGATATTTTCAACCAGTGCTTCCATCGATGCAGTTTGAATGAGCAATGCCATTTCTTTGTTAAAGATTTGAAGAAAAATACCTTCAAAGAAGTATCGGATGAAAAAGACTTGCCAACCGAAAAAAATGTTCACGCCATTTGGAAAAAGACGAGGAAAGGTATGTTTCTATTATGTTGCAATGAATGTTGGTAATTTCATTTTCGACTTCCTGAGTGTCAGGGCTTTGGCAAGAGTTATTTTCCCTGATCCAGCTGTACGTCCATCATTCCTCTCTTTGGAAAATAGTGAAGGCGTTTCATGTTTAAGCTTGTATTATGGGTTGAGCAAATTTTACTAGCAGTACCATAGCAGACTTACTTTGCACAATTTTACATGAAAGAATAACACACCAGTTCGCTCTTGCTTTTATTGATTGAGTCAGAAGCGTTTCATTTGTGACCATCATCATTATGTGCGAAATAAAACGAGTACATATAGATACAGGAATGGTGAGTGGTGTAGTTTATTATTTTTTATCATTATCAAAATATTTTCAGTTGGTATAATATATAGTAATAAACTAATTCAAATCAACTATTTAGATACTAAGAAAATTACAAAGAAGTTCATTTTGGGATCCTCTCTATCGCCTATTCTTTTTATCTAAATGCATATCTTGCATGAACATAGGCTCCAAATATTTTCTTTTGTCAAAATTTCCCCCGGGTTCTGCTCCATGCTCTGATCAGATAACATTTTCTCCTAAAATTGACCAATCAGGTGTCGTCATTGTATTTACTTCCGCGTTTAAAAGCAAGGCTTAGGCCATTTTTGACCGTTTTGACCACAATCCCCCAAAGAAACATTGCACGCTCAGATAAGCCGATTTTCATCACAATTTCGACTGGAGAAGATTCTCCGTGCTTTGGACCATAAGTGTTTTCAGCATCGCCGTGCGATCGCAATAAATAGCCGATTTAAGGCATTTTGAAACTCATTGCAGTCATTCATGGGCCTTCATGGGTAACAGATTCTACAAAAATTACCAAAAAGAGGAGCACAAACTGAAAACGTGATACAACACTAGTGCATAAACTTTCCTCAACTTGTTTTGATGATAAATATTCACTTTTTCTGCCGCAACCTACTGCCAGTTTCAACAAAAAATCGTTCACATCGCTTCCTTATGCGACAACATAGTCGACAAAAAGGGCGAGAAAACTTCCCAATGATCACCTCCATGCCATCGTCGAATAATAACCATTCCAATGAACTGTAATATGAATCGACAGTAAATAACAAATATATGAACTTTCCACGTTTCAAACCCTATTTGTGGGTGCACTAAAGATACAGGGTTTTTGTTCTTTTTGGCTATGCCAATGGAATTTAGGTTCTTTAGTTTTGTGACAACAAATCTCCTCAAACTTCAAGGATTCTAGCAGTGTATATTATTGCACTTTTCTGAAGCTTTACTATTTTATTTTTCATTCCCAGGTCATGTGATCTCTTTGATAACTTCTTAGGTGTTGCTCCTAATGTTGCAACGATAACTGGTGTTACTGTCACTTTCATATTCCAGATCTTGTTCACCTCTCTCGTAAGGTCCTGGTACTTTCCGGTCTTTTCTTGTTATTTTTGTTCCACTCTGCTGTCGTAGGGGAGGCTACTGCAAAATCTATTATTTGCTAATGTTTCTCCTTTTTGTCTATAACTATCATATCTTGTCGGCGTGGTGCCTCAATGACATCGTCTGTCTGTATATTCATATCCCACAGGATCTTGCTCTTTCCGTTTTCAACTACTGTCTCTGGCTCATGTTGCTACAATTTCTTTGATACTTCCATTCCAAAGTTCCTGCAGATCTCCCAGTGGATCTTTCTGCCAACCAAATCGCGTCGCCTTTTGTATTCCTTCTGTGCCATTTTGAGCATTCACTGGTTGAATGGTTGATTGTCTCATTTGCTCTCCCTTCATTCTACATTTAGCCATTTAGCGTCTGCTTGTGACTGGTCAATGTTTGCTTTTATTTGATTGGTTCTTCAAAGCTTGTTCTTCATTTCATTTTCAGTTCCTTTCAAATTTTTAAGGAGGGTAGCCCTTCAGCAATACTGATTTAAACTTACAAAAACTTACAAACTTAAAATACTATTAGAAAACTAAACTAACCTAACTAAAATTTTTCAATTCATAAAATACTAATAAAAAACCCTATAATCTAAAGTGAATATTTACAGTAAAAGAAAGTTCAAATATACAATACCTATTATACAGTTAATCAGCACATTATTTGAAGATATTAATGGAGGATGCCAGCTTACACTCAGCTGAGAGGCTATTCCAAGACTTGACACCTCTAAAAGAGAAACATTTCTGTCCATTTGTGGAGTTTTTCTTCGGTAGTTTTTGGTCCGTTACTGTATTCTTAAGATTGCTTGATTAGCTCATCTATAGTCTTCCAGCCAAGTTTTTTAATAAGTGGAAGGCGCGGAGTATCAAAGCGGCTGCCAGTTACAATACGAGCAGCATGCTTTTGTAATTTTTGCAACTGGTTGATCTCAGTCACACCACAACAGCCTCATACAGAACAACAGTAGGTTAAGTGTGGCTCCACAATACCTGTGTAAATATATCTCAGAGTTTCTTCTGGCAGAAAGGATTTTGCATGCTTCAAAAAGCCAATCGCTCTTGAGACCTTAGAAGAAATTGTCTTAATGAGTTCCTTCCAATCAATGAGTTGTCAATCTGCACACATAGATATTTGGTTTTCTTGCACAATGTCAAGCTCGTTATTACGAATTTTTAGCTTCAAAGATTCACCTTGATTCTTTAGAGCTTTATGCTTCGGCTTTGTNTGGAAATAAAAAATCACCGTCTGCAATTAGTTTTCGTCGAAAACTCAAAGCCTTTCTCTTTGAAAGTAATTACTAAAGTTGATGATAGAAAAATCACTATCCTCCCCTAAAGTTTCTTTGTCATAATCTCATGAAAAAAGAACTCAGATTTAAATGAGACACTTTTCAAACAGGGGGTGCTCTCTCCTCGATTAGTTTAACTACTGAAAGAGCTCCTCCTTTAAGTAATCCCCTTCATTCAATTTATCTTGTTTCGTATTGTATTTGTATATTGTATTAATTTCCCGGTATTAATGTATTAATTTCCCGGTATTAATGTATTAATTTTCTGTAATATTGTCTTATATTCTTGTAATTTAGTTATTTGTTTGTATAGTTGTTTTCAATAAATTGTATGTAGCGGAATTTAAAATATGAAAACTGAACTGAACTGAACATTAATATAAAATGAGGAATAGAAAGGGTCCAAGACATGAGCCTTGTGGTACACCAACATTTATTTCCTCTATTGATGAGCCAGCACCTCTAACCCTAGAAAATTGCCTCCGATTGATAAGGTAAGATTTAAACCATGCTAACTGCCGCTGCTGAATACCATAATACTCTAGCTTTTTGCATAAAATGGTATGATCAACGCAACCGTGTCAAATGCCTTTTTCAGGTCGATAAACACCATTCCCACAACCTTTACGAGATCCAGCCCATTGTACCAGTCATCAGTGTTTTAAGCAAACAAGTTACGGTAGAATGAAGGCGCAAAAAGCCAGACTGTCCTGAACAAACGTACCCATTATCATTCATGTGTTGTACAATTGGTTGGCCTCAAGTCTTTCAAAGAGCCTTGAGATGACAGGTAAAACTGAAATAGGGCGATAATTTGACTTTTCAGCCTTGTCTCCCTCCTTAAAGATTGGTGTAACTCTGGCTAATTTCTACGAGTCTGGAAATTGGCTAGTTTCAAGTGATGTATTGAAAAAACATGCCAAAGAGTTCTCAATAAATGACAAGGCTAGTTTTAGGAACTAGCAGGAGATATTGTCATTCCCAAAGCTCTTTGAAGTTTTAGTCTTGGCAATTTCCTTCACTTCAATGTTCCTAAACTGAAACTCGACACTGCCATCACTTTCAGTATGGTTCCCAGATAGAAAAGGGCTAGGTGTGACATCAATTTTGCTAGCTAATTCCTCACCAATTTTACAGAAGAAACTATTCATTGTGTTTGAAATGTCTTTTTTGTTAACAATTGTATTGCCAGAATCCTTGATACAATCAATTCTTGTGCTGCAAAGATTAGGATTTCGGTTTCTCTTTTGTTGTTACCTTCTTTCAACCATTTACCACGGGCTGTAGGAAACTCGGAATTAAAAATTAGATTTACGGATGATACATCGAGCGTCTTCTTTGTTTATTATTTCGTGGCAGAGTGACGTAGGTCACATCATTCTGCTACGCGCGGGGATCAAAATGGTGCCTTCGCAGGAGAAGTAGACAAAGAAAGAAAAAGCTCAATATATCACGAATGAAATAAAAACAAGGAATATACTCGATGTATCATCCGCAAATCTAATTTCTAACTCAGAGATTCCTCCAGCCTGCGCATTTACATGTTTCTCTTCCAACTACATCATTCTTTTGTCTTGCGTACTGACCATGCAGTAATTTCTCGTGTCATCATTATCCTTATTGGAAAGGTATACGGCATTAAATACTGGATAAAACACTATCAAGTTCTGTCTCAAAGCCTAAGGTAGTGAGTGTTACTTCTACAGTAAGTCTGTTCCTTGGTTTTCTTCTCAGTCTGTTCCTGGAGTGACAAGCACTTTGCTGATTATTCTTGGGGGTCCCAGAAGACACGCTTTCTGGATCATTTCAAATCCATTTCCAAATTCAAGATTGTCCAGTACTTTCTGAAGTCTTCCTATCGCCGAGCCTAATGCACCGAATATTACTGGCATTATCACAACTTTCTTCACATCACCTTTCTAAACGTTCAATACTTCATATTTGAGATCAGTGTAGGCATCGATTTTTTCCTTCTCCTTCTTTTGTACCCTCGTGTCAAATAGAAACGCAACGTCCATGACATGGCACAGCTTTTCTTTCTTGCTATTAACAGTTGTACCGGGTGTATCAGAAAAACGGGCCAATTGTAAAGGGCCTCTTTTTTTTTTTTTTATATTGCTACCTAGCATCCGAAGGTAGTTTTTAGGACACTGAGAAGCGAAGCTTATCGAAGCAATGTCCTGTCCTTCCTCTCGATGTGACCACAAATCCAGGGACCGTGGAGCCGGGGGGGGGGCTGGGGGAGCTTCAGCCCCCCCCCAATAATTTTCAAGTCGTACCTTTTAATTTTTTAAGAAATTACGTTTATATCAGCAAATATCACCTTGGGTTCATAACTTAAGCACTATCGAAGTTGCAACTATTGTTATCAATAGAAATGAGAGCAAGATAAGAAATTTTGGGAATTTTGATTGAAAGTTGGATCTATTGCCGATACAAACTTATTCTTAACCCTATTCAGCCCGGGTAAAATTTTNCGCTACCATTGCGCCATCCCCGCTTATAAGTGCCTCTGCGGTGGCGACTTGAATCTTACAAATTGATGGTATCGATTTTCGTAATCCATAAGCTTTAACTTTAGCTTTGATATATTGCTTCTACATATATCTGCCAATGAAATGGATTTGCTGCTCAAAGTTGGTCGATGGCAGACGGTCTCGATTTTCTGATACATTGCAATTCTTTAAAATTCCCGGAAACTAAATTTTATCGTTGCTTTTGTCTGATTCTTCAAAAAGTATGTTTTAAAAGGCTAGAAATAATTACCTTTACCTCAAAACATTGATTTGAACGTCTGTGACATTAAATTTTTGGCCCAAAGAAAGCAAATATTTGACCATGTTTGAAGAAATAGGCATCAATTTTGCGACTGGGAAAATGATAATTTCCCTCCCTACGGAATAGTTAGTGGTTCGTGCATGTCATTAGGTGTCTTTTGTTTTCCATTCCAAAACATCTGGGGTGTACCAAGAAATATTGAGCCTCGCAACATAAACGAGCTTAAAGATACCATAACGAGAGATGCAATGCTATGCAAAGAAGAACGAAAAGAAAAGCCTTCGATGAAATGGGAGATTGACGCACGCAAAGCATGCATTGCTAATGATGGCGACAAATGAATTTCTTTTGCAAATTGATTAGCTGTTGCTGTTCATATTAGATAGGATCAATGTTTAATGTTGTTACCTTAGAGCTCAGATCATCATCACCTTTTCTGTCGTCACTTTTATCCACGAAACAACCCTCTGTCAACGGCTGTTCTAGAAATCTGAGTTACTTGGGGCAATATTTTTTCGTTGAAAGCACTAAATTCAGTTCAGAGGATGTCAGATATCAAACCAAGTCATGAAGATCATAAAAAGTTATTGCATGATTTCATAGCGTCTAAAACGTCACCACAGAGGCATTTTGAAACTGACCCGTTTTTCTGATACACCCCTTAACTGTTGTGCTCGATTTTCTGTTCCGTTTACATGCTAAAGTCCCACAGTATCATCATTCTCGAGAAAACTATTATCATTAGTAACGAAATGGTGGTAGCTCTTTCTCGCAAATTCGTCATTATTGTTATTATCATTCTTTTTAATCATTATAATACGGCATTTAGTCAATACACACAGTTTTCATTGTCTGTAATGATCGAAAAATACTCTTAATTACAGCTTTCCAAGACTGCAAAGATGCACAGAAAAGTGGCATGACCTTGTGGCAAGGTGTTTTAGATCTGTTATGGGGCAATGGAACATCTACATTTCGTGCTTCTTGCGACATGACAACCGACGGCGGTGGTTGGACCGTCATACAAAGACGCGTTGACGCCAATGTAAGTTTTGACAGAAACTGGGATGTATATGTCAAAGGATTCGGAGATCCAGTCGGTAACCATTGGCTGGGTCTGGAGGCAATGCATCACCTTACGAAGAGTAGGAAAGTCATGTTACGATTTGACCTGAAGAAAAGAGATGGGAGGCATGGATACGCTGAATACAAACACTTCAAAATCGCAGGAGCTTCAGAAAACTACAAAATAACTTTTGGTGAATACAGAGGGAATGTTGGAGATGCGATGGATAGTTTAACTGGGTCTCCCTTCTCGACAAGTGATAAGAACAATGGTATAACGTCCCAGAATTGTGCCGTGATTCAGAAGGGTGCCTGGTGGCTGAGAAACTGCGCACTAGCTAATCTAAACAATCTGTATCCAGGCACTCAACCGGCTGCCTTGCCAGTTACACAGATGACTTGGTTTACTTGGAATTCGAATTCCGGTGACATTACCTTCTCTGAAATAAAGACCAGAGAAAATAACTGAGGGTTGATGTTTTGACCCTTTCCACTTTGTGTTGTTATTGGAAATAAAAACTCTAATATTTCTGCACTATCATATATTCTGGAAAGAACAAACAGCAGCGTGGATAGACATTTTTGGTGATGGAGCATAGCCGATAATTTTTCGACGAAAGGGTGCATCAGTTTAGGTGTGCCTATTGAGGCGGGAACTCTAGTCGGGGGTTTGGTGTATATGTGCGTCAGAGAATCCAGAGGGAGGACCCATAACCAGGGCAACAATTTAAAAATATAACCCCATCACCAAGGAATCTTCTTGAAAACACACCCCATAACCAGGTCTAAATTTATCACAAGAATCATGATAAGAATACGGTACGCAATATTAGTAGAGCTAAACTCCTTTTAACGAGAGCTTTCTTAATCATCATTCCTCCTTCGAAATACCATTAAGGTCCTTGGGTTGCACAAGAAAAACGCTAATTTCAGTTAATTTGAGTTCATGTAGAAATTTCCTAAAAAATTTAGAAATATTTTAAATGAAAGAGCAGAGAACAAAAGACTTCTCGTTAGTGGCGGCAATAATGTCTGAAATTTACCTATAACTACGGCAAATCCTCGTAAAACAGACTCAGAACCCGTGCAACAATTCACAAAGCCTGACCCATCATGACCCGGGCAAAATATCGCAAACTAACTAACACCAGGCAGCCACATGTATACCAAACCCCATATAGGAGTAACCCCCTTGCTATCTATATAAGAATGTAATAGCAGAAGATCCTAACTATCTTAATACTTTCTTTTCAAATACGAGCTATATATCTAAACAAGAAGAAGGTTGCCCACAGTATCGATATGACTATTAGTGCACCCCGTGGCATCGTATGCTTCTTTGTTATTGTAATATCTTATGAAACAATTAATGTTAGTAAAATAACTACATTGAATAATGATAGGTCATATTCCGTTCTAGCAGTATGGGCTCTTTCCTAAAGAGTTGCTTCCTAACAACTTCAAAGTAGGGAATGGAAATGTCTATACAAATTTGCCTAATTTTCAGCTTCAAAAACTAATAGTGAGCATGTGCATCTTATGGGTTGCTTATCTAAGTACCTTAGGAGATAATTGATCCGATTTTCATAATTTAAAGCTAAAAAATGGAATAAATTTGACAAAAATTTTGAGCTCTTTTCAAGAATTTTCAAAGAACAGCTTCGAAGTAAAATGATGTACAGCTTTAGAAGGCAGCGCGAATAAGATAGCCTCGTTTTGAAAAACTGATTGGTAATTCACTGAAATCTGTTTATAATGCATGATAATGCAGTTCGTCAAACGCCGATACATCGTTTTTGGGATATCCGGATTTGGCATTGGTTTTCTGGCTTTTACAAACAGCTACATTAAACGTATGACCAGCGGTCTCTCCATATACTGTCTAGAAGGAATGATGGCAGGAAAAGGAGGAACTGGAACGCAGCAAAGACGCTTGATGGACATGACATCCTGGATTGGGATAATTGATCTAACAACATTAAACAACGCAGTCCAAAACAGAAACGAGTGGCGAAGATATTGTTCATGCGGTTAAGCATTCTGCAACAGGAGAAGAACGCGACTGATATTTACATCAAGTGTCATATATTGATTAGGTTTGTCCTATGTGATTAAGCATTCTGCAACAGGAGAACAACGCGACTGATATATACATCAAGTGTCCTAGATTGATTATGTTTGTCCTATGTGATTAAGCATTCAACAGGAGAAGAACGCGACTGATATATACATCAAGTGTCCTAGATTGATTAAGTTTGTCCTATGCGATTAAGCATTCTGCAACAGAAGAAGAAGAACGCGACTGATATTTACATCAAGTGTCCTAGATTGATTATGTTTGTCCTATGCGATTAAGCATTCTGCAGCAGGAGAAGAACGCGACTGATATATACATCAAGTGTCCCAGATTGATTATGTTTGTCCTATGCGATTAAGCATTCTGCAGCAGGAGAAGAAAGCGACTGATATATACATCAAGTGTCCTAGATTGATTATGTTTGTCCTATGCGATTAAGCATTCAACAGGAGAAGAACGCGACTGATATATACATCAAGTGTCCTAGATTGATTATGTTTGTCCTATGCGATTAAAAATTCTGCAACAGGAGAAGAATCCAACTGATACATGCATCAAGTGTCCTAGATTGATTATCTTCGTACTAGTTATTGCTACTACCAACTTGACTACTACACCCTTACCGTTAAACAAGGACTCGTACAAATACAGGCTCAGGAACAGGACTTCGTCAAGTACACTTCTGAACCTCTACAGAAACGAGGTCGTTGAGCATTTGATTGACGAAGTTAACATTTTCGGTGTTTACAAAAATTGCTTCTTGGACAGGTAGTTCGACTGACTGACGTGTGTTCTGTTTCAGAGCTGTAATATTATGAGTCCTAGTTTGAGCGCTGAGGGAGGTCGTGGTTAAAGTTGTAGTGTCGTAGTAGTAGCTAGGACAATAATGATCAGTCTATGAGTGCCCCGGCAATATATATAAACAGCTAACCTTGCATAAACTTGTTGTGGCACCATCGTAAGATTAATGACGCATTTTTAAACGGGACGGCGCTATTGCAGCTGGTGAGTCAATAATACCCGGTGAGCCAGACAAATGTATGCACTGTTTGGAAATTGTACAAAAAAACCTATGGAACCAAGTTTTTAAAATTTTAATTTGATCATCTTACTGGGGGTGTAACTTAATTTAAAAAGATTTTTCTCATACTAAAAAGCTGCACTATTTCCTTCTGAAATTAAGAATCAGCAAACATTCCTATATCTCGTTATACACAAAAAGCAGCTAAAAATGGCATGTTCACTATCATGTCGATTTTGACTTTTTGATGCCCAGCATTGACGGGAAAGCATAATTAAATGTCAACACTTTCCGCATCATTAGAAACAATGCATGTCTTTAAGAAAAAGCTCTTATCAATAATCCGCCCCCCTGAAAAATATGTCTTTGGAATTCACGATCCAATAGGATTGTCCTATCTTACTCAACTTAGGGTTGGTCTCAGCAAGTTAATTTCCACAAATTCAAGCATAATTTCAGGGATACCATAAACCCAATGTGCCCAACAAGCGATGGCATTGAGGATACGGAGCACTTTTTGTTGCTCTGCCCTTCTTTTGATGTTCAACGAAGAGATCTTCTCGCTGGAATTGTAGAATTATTACGACCATCTGTACAAATCGCTAACCTTTCAAATGATGCTTTGATGCAGCTTTTATTATATGGTGATCAAGACCTTTCTAATGAATTGAACACAAATATACTCAAATTGATTTTACGTTTCATCTACGAAACTGGTGGCTTTGATTGAAATTTTTTGGAACTGCAGCTATGTACAAAGCAGCCACCAAGTCCCTTTACGTTCTTTTTCTTCTTTTTAAATTCTGTTTCACATTAGATGTCGGGCATGTTATCCATCTTAAATCCTTGAAGGAGCTGCTCTCATGACTTTATAATTTCATCTCAATCCTGACCCGACATCTAATGTCAGACAGAACCTAGTATAGTATCCATTAGTTTTTTAATCGTTAGCAGTGTACAGTAGTTGTACGTAGCTTTACGTTGCGTGTCTTTATGTTTTGGCCATGGGGTAGTCATTGACTTTTGCTCCCCTTGGTATCGTTCCTGTGGTGTTGTATAGTAATTAGATAAGTATAGTAGAATGTAAGATTTATTGTAAATTCTTTTATATGAATAAAAAAAATAAAAAAAATGCATGACCTAAGACAAAAATCATTTTACCATTTTGATTGCTAAAACGTGGATCAAGTTGAGACAATCCCTTATAGTTTTAAGCAAAGCTCAGAGAAGCAAGTTTCTTCATTTGAGATAAAAGTGATGCATTGTAAATGATGAATAAATTCTCAAAGTTAAATTAAACCCTCAGTCAGGCAACGGAGTTGTAAGTTTTCAAATCGGTGTTATAACACCGATGGATAATCATAGTTTTGTATTATGATTTTTCAAAGAGCGGATACATCGTTTCTGACTCATCAGGTATTACCCGATCTTCAGGGCAGAGAACACGATAACGAATTTAATTGGTCGAGGAGCGGGCAATATTTGTCCGTATTGCCCGTCGTCAAGGGATACAAAATGGTGCTTCAGTCTTGCATTGATTCTAGCTAATTGTTTTCTCTTGTTTCCTCTAGATCGGTCAATACTTTTGAACTTTGAACTCGGGCTTGATATTTTTCCATATTGCCCTCGCAAAAAGTTAGTATTGGTATAGTATTAATCCAAAATGTGAATGTTGCTTATATCTAGGCTCTATTACATGGAGATATCTCGGCAACAATAGACGAGGTATTTCAACGTTTGTCTTCAAAGTACTAATTAGAGAGAAAAGACAATAATTTCCTAATGACGATGGCCAGGCTTTGAAAAATATACAGACAATACAAATATACATGGTGGCACCATGAAAAAGAAAAGTCCTATACAATTTTGGTTTGTGCCATACGCTAAAATAGGAATTTTTTCAAAATTTCATGACATGAATTTTTTTCCCAGGTTCCCAGATTCTCTTTCTTAAGATAACACAATAACTCATTACAACGCTAAAAGCTCACACATCTTTCTCATTACTAACGTATGATATATGTTTATTAAAAAGTTTTGTGCCACATACTCTGCGTGCAGTTTGATCCTATAAGAGTTAGGTAAACAAAAAATAACAAACGATTTATGTGAAAGCAATAAGGTATGAATTGCTTCAAATTTCTTTCTAAACCCATATGATTATTAATTTTCAATTTGCAAATCAATCTAGTATTTATTCCAAAGTGCTATATCAGACCATTCCCCTACCTGATTTTTTCATTGCTAAGGATTTCTGATTATGCTTCCCCCCTCTTCCTCCACGTCCCCTTCCACCATGTCCTGTCCTGTCCCCTTTTCCTCTATCAGGTCCATGCTCTTTAGTTTCTTTTTTCTTCTCTCCTTCTCTTCCTTGGCTACTCTTTCCACCTCTGTTATGGCCTCTGGAGCTACCACGGGTGCGTGCTCCACCTCTTGATTGGCCTCGAAATGCACCTCCTCTACCTCCACGACCCCAAGCAGGTGGTGCACAGAAATTCATTTCGTCAGGCTGCACTTCCTCCTGAAAGAAATTTGTTTCGCTTCATTTTCAATTTCATTACATTTAAATAGAGGCAATAGGCTTTGTTGCATAGTTTCTATTTCTATTAAAACAATACCAAATGGGTAGCAAAGATGAATTCCCGGTTCGAAAATCATGCTACAAAAAGGATAAAATCAATTTATAAATTCGAATTGCTTCGCTAAATCTTCAACTTCGCTACAACTTTCGATCCGTAACAAAAATGTAACGGATCCGCCTCTCCTTTGCACAATTCTTGCTAATCCGAAACACTTGTGTTCCTTTTATCAACAGAAAAATCTTGTCGAGGAGCAGTGTAAACGCTCTTGAACGGCCATAACTTTGAGCTGATCAAAACTGTACAAGTACAGTGTAAACATGGTACTGACTAGCATCTTTGAAGCCTTTGATTGCTGTTCGCCATAAACCATTTCGCAATTAGGAAAAAGGGATCGAGGAGAGCGCGTCCAATTCCGACAGCCTTAGTAACAAGTCAGAAATCTAGGGAATCCTCTCCTCTCCGGTATCAACTTAAATCCGTGTGGCACAGTCATGTCACTGTAAAACTTGAATCATTTTCTATTTATTTACTTTCTCCAAAAGTTACATGGGATGTTTTAGTATGGTAAGTGATTTTCCAGCATTATTGATTCGTTTTATTATCTTTTTCGAGCAATTTTTAGTATACATTGAGACATTTTAGTTGAGTTGTTTTCCTTCGAGTTTGAAGCCGTCGAAGTCCTTGACAAGGAGTTCAGTTAGGCCTTTTATGGTTTGTATATTTGGGCCAAACGATACACAGTTTCAATATTGTGCTTTATAGGATTCTAAACATTGCTTGTTGTTGAGTTGTATTGCAAAATATCTGCTATTTACTCCGGTTAAGAGATAAACTTCTTCAGAGGCCAGCTTGGCCTAAAACCAAGCCGCCTCAAACTCGAAGGAAAATACGTCAACTAAAATGGCTCCAAGTATGCTCAGAAATAGGCGAAATGATGATAAACGACTGCACAATGCTTGGAAAGTACTTACCATGGTGAAAAAATACCATATAACTCTTGGAAATAGTAAATAAATAGAAAATCATTCAAGTATGTAGAGCTGCACGGCCGATCTGCAAGGTTTGCAGCCAACGCTGCAGAGGAGAGGATTCCTCGGATTTCCGACTGTTACTAAGGCTGTCGGAATTTGCCGCGCTCTCCTCAGTTTCTTTTTTCTTTTGCGAAATGCTCTATTGCCTCTCCTGGTTGGTATAACATATTTGACATCCAGAACATAGCGANGGAAATAGGCGAAATTGTGATAAAACGACTGAATAATGCTGAGAAAGCACTTACCATGGTAAACAAATACCATATAACTCTTGGAAATAGTAAATAAATAGAAAATCATTCAAGTATGTAGAGCTGCACGGCCGATCCGCAAGGTTTGCAGCCAACGCTGCAGAGGAGAGGATTCCTCGGATTTCCGACTGTTACTAAGGCTGTCGGAATTTGCCGCGCTCTCCTCAGTTTCTTTTTTCTTTTGCGAAATGCTCTATTGCCTCTCCTGGTTGGTATAACATATTTGACATCCAGAACATAGCGAAAATACCATCCATTCTAATCTTGCATGCAAGTAAAGTCAATGATAAACCAGAGGTAAATATTGTTTCAAATTTTTCTATAGTATACTGGGAACAATTATCTTTATCAAAGCCATTTGGGGAAAAATTAGCAAATTGCGAACTGTCTACACGAACATGTGTCTGTTGGAAGATTTTTTGGACCATTATTGCGAACTTTGTGAAATTGCTAGCAAATTTGATCAAGGATTTTAGGCTGTTTTGAAGAATTTTGAGATAAAGCATTTTGATAAAATCGCTTCTAAGTTAAGAACGGTACGACCGATTTGCACAAACTAACTTTTCTTATCTTAGTCGACGAGTTAGCTACGCAACTGCGCGCAGTTACTATCAATATTCAGGAATATGATAAATAGATTGAGAGCTACAGGCTCTCAAACGTCTAAATATTTTTCTCACTCACACGGTATTATGGTTTTCTCAAAATATGGTTTTCTCCCGGAAGAACGAAATAATGATGATCAACTATGATCAACTAAATGAATTTGGTACCTGACACAAGTATACAAAAGAAATTCAAATATCTGTAGCACAATCAAATGTTGGTGATTTTCCAAAAAGTGCAAGTTATTTTTACTCATCGGTACGTAGAGGGAGTGCGCCAAAAATAGTCGGCATTCGAAAAAAAATTAATTTAAAAATAACGAAATGCGCTAGGAATGAGCAAATCACAATAAGAATGTTCATTAACTCTTTCCCAAAGCTGAACTTAAATATAACGACTGTCCGCTTGTTTGTCTTGGTAAACTTTCAGCTCAAACGCAAGTCAATCTACGATCAAACTATCTACGCGACAAAGTCGTATCTAGGCGTAGATCTGGATAACCATCTGAACTTGTATAAATATTTTTAAAATGTGTACAAAAAAGCATCAGCCAGAGTGAAGCTTCTCTCGCATTCGTGAAAAAGTCAGCCCATATGTAGCAGAATCGATATATAAAACCATGACAAGGCCATTACTGTTATACTGCTACCCACTACAACTTGCTTTATCCCAAGGAACTGTAAACAAGTTACAGTATATACAGGATAGAGCAGCCAGAATTGTTAGTCCAAGAGAAAAAATAGATTCATGGGACAGTATTCAAAAAATAAGAAACTCAAGGGTGGCCATTGATGTGTTTAAATCATTGCATAAACTGCTACCCGAACACCTGAATGGCTATTTCAAAAGGTGTCAGCACGAAATAAACACCAGAGGCAATGGTTCTTGTCTAGTTTTACCGAAAATGCGTACCGAAACCGGAAAAAAGTCATTTCCCTTCCAGGGAGCTCGCATTTTCAACCGACTTGACAAAGCAACCCGCGATGAAATATCCATCTTACGATTAAAAAAGAAACTAAAACTTGCGAAGTCTTTATAGATTTCTACGAACAGCGCATTTGACTCCATCGAATTTTATCCTTAACTATTTTTATTCTTATTATACTTTAACATTTAACCTCAACGATTGTTATTAGGTAGGATAACAGGTCCTTGAGTGATAGCAGATAGTTTATACTTCTGAACACGTCAACCTGTTTAAATATTAGTGATGATTATTATTATTAGTCGAACTGAACGGCCTAATTTGTATCATGCCTCTAATTTTGACGTACCCCAAATTCATAGAGACGCCTTCGCATTACCTTGTTGAACTTGCTGCATCGCAGAAGACCTAAGCAGGATTATAAACTCTGAGTGCTTGCGGAAGAAATAAGGAGGTCTAAGGATATTTTTGAAAATCTAGTAAACGAGGGAGGGTTTTTGCAGGGGGTTAGTTCTTGAGTACAACCCACCACAGATGAAATCAACAAGGCAGTAATTGACAACGAATTCAAGATTTATGATTTAAACATTATCTGGAGAATTATGAATTTAACCTTGTGACTCCTAATAGCCTGGTTGACAGGGCAGCCCATAAAAGAATTCAGAATCTTAAGGCTGACCAATAGGGGCACAGTCAGGCCCATCAGACTACTTGTGAAAGACAGCCCCCGGTTTCTACCGAGTGTCCCAAAAAAAGTATACAGATTTGGTTAACCCTAACGATCAGAATTTAGCATGAATAAATCCGAAATCATGTTTAAAACATTACTCCATAGTTAACTTGAACATAGATACCTTGTTTGCTGATATTGGTGCTTTGAGAGTAGAGATATAAATCTTCAAAGGACAAATTTGCCACCACCTCCCAACCAAAGCTTTGGCGTTTTGGCCTAAGCAATATCCACAATTTGTTTCACTTAAAATGAATAAAGATTACTTCGGAGCTCCCTTGATGATAAGCGTCACGTAAATTATATTTTGTGAAACGCATTTGTTGTGCAGTTTCTAATTTCTCTCCTCCTGTTTCAAATTTTTCTAAGTTTATTGTTGACTTATTCGCCGTGCTTAAAGAATTTGCTTAGGCCAAAACGCCAAAGCTCTGGTTGGGAGGTGGAGGCGAATTTGTCCTTTGAAGATTTATATCTCCACTCTCAAAGAACGAATGTCAACAAACAAGGTACCTATGTTCAAGTTAACTACTGAGTAATGTTTTAAAAATTATTTCGGATTGATTCATGCTAAATTCTGATCGTTAGGGTTGACTAAATCCGTATACTTTTTTTTGGGACACCCGGTATATTGTTTGCAAATTTTATTGATGTTCCTTCGAAAATTACATCTTGATGGTTGGAGTTGCTTATAAACAAACCGTAGTTGTGCTTTACTTCAAATCCTGAGGCAAAACAAAGAAAACAAATATCGTGCTTGGAAAACAGAAAGGAAAAACAAAGGTACACACAGGTATCCATTTCAGGTAAGTATTTTAAAAACATCCTTCACGACGACGCTGGTCATTAAAAAACAAAAACAACAAGACAGGATCATAGAAATGGCATCAGCAAATATTTTTCGCACGCTTTCCTACAAAAACTAGCCCCAAATTCCTCTTAAAACGAAGTTTTGCAGCGCGGTTAGATATGATGAAAATTGTAAACCGACCATTTAGGGCGCAGGCTGG
The DNA here is from genome assembly GCA_004194415.1 of Aurelia aurita. Lineage (NCBI taxonomy): Eukaryota > Metazoa > Cnidaria > Scyphozoa > Semaeostomeae > Ulmaridae > Aurelia > Aurelia aurita. The sequence goes on along the minus strand of REGM01000155.1, from coordinate 62,591 downwards.
GGGGAATGGGGGGTCCCGACCCCCCACTTTTCAAAAAGATGATCCTTGAGATTCATTCAAAAACACAATAAAATTGGTAGCTAGGGGGGGGGGGAGGCAGATCTGTCAAGAGATGGTCTTTGAGATATTGAACAGCAAGGAGTCGATGGTTGGGTGAAGGCTTCGTAGGGTTCGAAGGTTTTTAGGTTTCAAAGAATGCTGGAACGATATTGGGAGAGGCGTTCTGAGACAAACAAGAAGGCTTATCCTCAAAAATTTCCTGGTGGCTCCACCCCAAAACCCCCTCATTTCAATACCCTCAGTTATCTTAGCTTGGACACACCGCTGGCTAGAGGAATCACTATTTGCCACTACTCTCGAAACAATCTCGGGAAAGTGATTTGAAGAGCCTGTACCCCAACCTCCAAAATTAATTCAAATTACAGCAACAATTCCTGTGACAGCAGCATCTCGCAAAAGATGACATTGACCGACTGGACAATTTGATTCTTATAAGTACTGAAAATAGACATTTCCTCGAATATTGAGCTACCAGCACTGAATAATTTCGTAGTAAAGCTAAGAAAGGTAATTTTGTAATTCGTATTTGATATGCTGGACTGTTCTTTGTTGAATATGAATTATTTTATTTTACTTTTAAAGACCTCTACTCGTTCCTTGGATTGATTTGCAATGATGGGTATCGATTTCTATGCAAAGTTTACAAAACATTCTACCAATTTTGTATTCATTGCAGCCACGTTTATGGAACAAAATATGACAAAAAAGGGCGTAGCCCTCATTTTCCAAGCGTCTGAAGGGCGTCGTCACTTTAAAGTTTCTGGGGGCTTTGCCCCTGACCCCCTCACTTCTCAAGTGCTGCGTACGCCCCTAGGCGCAGCCCCTCTAATACTGCTCATCTAGGCATGTCTTTTCGTACTGGATACTGCACACTGGTTTCAAGGCCAAAATGCGAAGGTTTCAAACAAATTTTTTGGACATTTCCACAAAAAACAATGCAACATATAAATAATAAAATATCTTACTTTTTCTGTCTCGGAATCTGTTTCGCTGCTACTATTTTCATTACCACTTGATTCATCACGTCTTTCAAGAGCTGCAAGGACTTTTGGTTTCACAAATGATCTACAAAAAAGCACCAGTGATAAAGCTTTTATAGTCAAACTCTATTGCAACGCAGTCTGGCTGCTAGTCGTCGATGTGAATTGCGGAGGAAAAGTGTTTATAATGCGTAGGATCGCCAGGTACCGGGTGCGCCCAAGAAAGTTAAGGCGTTTGAAAATTCGTAGTATCGAAGAGTACTTGATGGATTGGAATAGAATAAATTCTGTCTGATAGCCGAAAGACCGAAGTATTTTTGCGATTTTTCTCGTGTTTTTATGAGTAATGAAAATATAGGTAAATTCGACTTTGCAAAAATCTCTCGTTTGTGAACTGCCAGAAAAACATACCGGGTGTCTCAGAAAAAACGCTACAGATTTGCAAAATTATAATGGAAATTGTTTCAAACTTATTATCCAACAATTATTTTTATTTAAATCTGCAATGATTAGATTAAATGTTGATACATTTTCCAATATTTTTGGTAACTTGGTTGTAGCGTTCAAAATCAGCAAACTTCAAATTTGCTTTTAGGGCAAAACCAGAGCTTCCAGAATTTGAGCTAAAGATAATGGAAAATCAGAAGCGTGGAAATTTCTGCAATTTCACAGCATCACTGACAATTACTCACAAAGAATAAAGAAACTGTAACACAGAGATCCTTTGCTGGTTCACGAGTTATCAAGTTTCAAGGGAGTTCTTCATGCTAATTTACAATTGAAAGTATAACTCTAATAATGGCCTAGTCATTTCAGGAAAAGTAAAGAACCCTCATGAGCACTTACGAAACATGACTATGCTTTGATAGAAAATTTTGTGAAAGTGTCTGTTCATTGCAAAATAAAATGGGGTATTTGCATGTTTGTCAGCAATGCTGTGAGATTTCAAGGATTGCCATGCTTCATAATTTTCCATTATCTTGTACTCAAATGCTGGAAGCTCTGATTTTGCCCTAACAGCAAATTCGAAGTTTGCTGATTTTTAATTACACAACCAAGTTACCAAAAATATTGAAATATATATCAAAATTTATCCTAATCATTGAAGATTTAAATAAAAATAATTGTTTGATGATAAGTGTGAAACAATTTGCATTAGAATTTTTGTAATCTGTTGCGTTTTTTCGGGGACATCCGGTACTGACACTCTCCATCAATCGCAAAGAAGCGTCTAACAAAGAACAACACAAACGTAAACTTGTTCAAGGGTATTGGATGTTGTCTGTACATATATTGCAATGGGATGGAAAAAACTTCGGTATTTATTCAAAAATAATTTCCTATAACTCTTGAGAGAGATCAAACGCCCTTGCGTATTGCTGTGTGTGAGAAATTCCTTATCATTTTATAGTTTTAGGCCCTTTTTCAGCCATTTCACAATCAATGTTTCTTTTTCAGCCATTTCTTTCAAGAAAAGCCTTTGATTTTGATTTTCTTTTTACGTTTCTTTTAGTTATTGATGAATTTAAGTGTATCAAAGAATATTGTAATTAGGTTAGATTGTTTAGCAGGTCAGCATGTAAAATAGTATACTATTTACTGATAGCTTACAAACCTGGATAAATATTATAAAATGAAAATGAATGAATTTTCGTAACCTTGAATTTACCTATGTTTTCCAGCATAGGCATCAAATCTTTAAAAAAGATTGCACGGATGGCTATTGAATCCTCCTTCTGATTTTATGGCTTGAAAGGAGCTTCAGGTACTTTGCTATTATTGTTCATTGGAAATTTTTTATTTTCAGGATTATAGCGCTCTTTGTGTTTCAACCAGTTTTGAGGCTGTGACGTCATCAAATTGCTAAATCGTAAACCAGAAAAGCGACAGATTTCTGCTTACCGCCATATTGTAGACCTTCATAAACTATGGTTTTCTTGAGGATTGTACCGTTTTTCCTCCATTAATTTAGGATTTAAGACGATTTTAATATTTTTCAACATTTATCATGAATTTTTCAATAAAAAGGAAAACCCTGTAATTCCGAAAACAATCAAGATATGAAAAAAGTTCCAATGAAAAATAATAGCAAAGTACTTGAAGTTCCTTTTAAGCCATGAGATCAAAAGGAAGATTCAACAAACATCCGTGCAATCCTTTTTAAAGATTTGATGCCAATGCTATGTTTTCCTTGCTCATAGAAATGCGAGAAAAATCATAAAAATACCCAAGCCTTTTTGCCATCAAGCGAAATTCAATTCATTCAAATCCATCCAGTTCTTTAGGTACTACGATTTTTCAAACAGCTGAACTTCTTTTGACGCACCCGGTATCATTTGGGATCTTAAATAAGTTTATATCGTCAGTTGTGAAAATTGGCCTAATGTGATTTATCGTGGCCAATCAAAAGTGGGTACATTTTTCTGGCGAACCAGGTACTTTAAACATTACGAGCAAAATAATGACATAAAGAGAATATTACCTTCTAGATGTGAGATCTTTCAGTTCATCCCTTGAATCAGCATCCATCGCTCCAACATTATGGGAATCATAAGTATCATCATATTCATCATCGTACTCATCATAGAAATGACTATTCGTGACGTCATCATTCATTCCAGATTGTTCGTATCTATTTAAGTAATCGGTGAAAAAAGTTGAGCTGCTTTCGCTGCTGAAGATCTCTTCCTCTTCTTTCTTACTTATCCTGCCAGTCTTCTTATAATAATGACCTTGATAGCAGGAGAAACAAATATTACGTTAGTTTCAAGCATTCAAAATGCTTCATGTAAATTGTCGTTTTTTCAAATAAAAGTAAGACCATACAAGGTTCAAAGAGATCAGTGTCTAGCTCAAATCATTCCGACTTAATTTCTAAAGTAATTCTCGATAGTCAAGTTGCGTATAAATACATTGTTTGCTGATATTGGTGTTTTAAGAGTTGAAATATCAATGTTGAAAGTTTAAATTTGCCTTCACCTCCAAACCAGAGCTTTTGGGTTTTGGCCTAATTTGTTAACACGGTGTGGTAAGGAATCTCCTGAGTCATAGCGTAGTAACCCAGTGGACACAGTCACATTTATTCAACGTTGAATTCGGGTTGATATAAGGCCAACTTGATCAACATGATATCAACGTTCCTAAATGTTTTGACACGATTCAGCGTTAGAATTTTACAGTTTATATGACGTTGAAACAACGTTGATTATTATTGTTATTATTATTATTATAAATTTATTAAAATGTCATACATATTTAGCAGTACTACTAATTGGGGACACTATTTAGCCTATTTACAATTTGATGAAATATAATTAATAAAAAATAAAACAGAATAATACCTAGAAAAAGAAAAAAGTATCACATATTAAAAAAGAAAGAAAAGTCCATTATCAATTGCAGTATTTACATTGTCCATTGCAGGCAGCTGTCTGTTACTATGCTTGTTAGATATAACTGTTTCACATTTGCTCGAACACAGTTCACAGAAGGTTTTTCTCTGTCATTTTTACTTAATTTTTACTCTGTCATTGATCTAATGTTTGCATTTCAAAGTTGAAAAAATGTCAATTTCAACGTTTCATCCACGTTTCATCAACATTTCAATAAGTGCTAGTCAAAATTTTTTCAACTTTTCATCAATGTTGCTTGCAGACTGGGAAGATCTAGAAACTTGATGCTAAGGAATAGAAATCCGAGAACTAAACTTAGCAATCATTTTCACAAACTTAGCCACCAAGGGAATCTTTCTTCATTCTACATAATTTAACAACTATCTATATTTTTAAATAAGAGTTATTGATAAGTGAAATGATTCTCTTGGGCATCCATACACATATTACATTGTGCAATAATTTCTTGCAACAACGTTTTGTATCATATTTCTCAGAATCATTAAGAAACCAGTAGGCTGTATCCAAGGGAACAGCTATCCTAAGATAAGATTTTTAACTAAGAAAGCATTTTAAAATCATGCTGGTTACTTTTTGTGAAGTGTTTCGACTAAAGAAAGATGTTCCTTCGTGACTAGATTCTTTCATTTATTTGTAAATTTCAGTTGATGAATTCCATCCAAAAATTGTGCCTAAGCGCACGAGGTATCTTGCTTGGAACTACTACAGTATGTTTATGATATGGAGGTTTCCCAAATCAGTGAGTGCCTTTGCAGTTTGGGACAAAATCCCAACAACTCTGGTTTGGAGGAGAAGACGAATTTGAACTTTTAAGATTAACATTTCAACTCTCAAGGCACCGATATCAACAAAAAAGGTATTTATGTTCAAGTTATTTATCGAGGATAAGATTACAACTTAATTCAGATTAATTCGAGGCAAATGCTTGTCACTAGCCCTGGTAAAATCTGCAACCTGTTTTGGTTTTGACACTCGTTATGTTTTTTCAAATCATCACACAAAAACACTGATTTCAAGACAATTTCAAATGTCAATTTCAAGTCAAAATCGGGAGAAAATACNCACTAGCCCTGGTAAAATCTGCAACCTGTTTTGGTTTTGACACTCGTTATGTTTTTTCAAATCATCACACAAAAACACTGATTTCAAGACAATTTCAAATGTCAATTTCAAGTCAAAATCGGGAGAAAATACGGCCTTGGGCCTGGCAATGGAAAATGCAGTTTAATACGGATAAAACAGAAGAAGTCATTTTTTCTACAAAAATAGCTAGAATTGTCTACCCACCTTTACTGCTAGGAAACGATGAAGTTCAGAGGGAAAACGAACACAAGCGTTTAGGAATGATTTTGGATCCAAAACTAAATTTTCAAGGTCACATCAGAGCAGCCATCCAAAAGGCTAGGCGAGGATTTGGGCTTATACGATATCTCTCAATAAATATCTCTAGAAATGTCCTAAATCTAACTTACAAATTATACGTCAGGCCTCATCTTGACTATGGTGACTTTTTATACCATAGGTATGACCCTGAAATGCGACTATGTTTTACACAAAAACTCGAATAAACCCAGTATTCTGCGACTCTAGCTGTCTATGGTGCGTGGAGAGGTACAAACAGGCAAAGACTTTACAATGAGTTAGGATGGGAAACCTTTTACAATAGAAGATGGTACCGCCGTTTTTGACATGTTTTTAACCTTAAAAATAGCCAATTCCCTGAATATCTCTGCAATGAAATCCCTGCTGAACAGCAAACGAACTATAATCTTAGAAAGCAGCGCATGTATACCCCGTATATTAGTAGGACTGTCCGTTTTTCGAATACATATTTCAGTAATGCTCCTTATGAATGGAATTTATTTGACATGGATATTAGGAGTTCTAAGTCTATTGCTGAATTTAAGCGAAGACTCCTTTCGAATATAAGTACAACTGACAAATCTGTATATAACATGTATGATATTGACGGTGTTGGAATCTTAACAAAATTGCGCTTGAAGTTTAGTGCAGTAAATGATCATAGGTTTAGGCATAGATTCAACATCGTAAGTCCGGTATGTAATTGTGGTACCGCTACGAGGATAAAAAGCATTTCCTCCTGCATTGCCCCTTGTTTGATCATCTTCGTAAAAACCTCCTAGGACAGCTCTAAGATATTCTGAACATGAATATTTCCAGCTTCAATGACGATTTTATTTGCTCACTGATGTTGTAACCCGTACATTGTCAGCAGAACGATTCTTGAAGCTACATTAGAGTACATCAAGTCATCCAAACATTTCGATTCATTAAAATACGAAAATTGACAGCCCTTGGAAACAGGAACTTCGTGCTCTGTATCTGTCAGTGTCTGTAGTTTTTTGTGGTGTGTGCGCGTGTGAACTTTTATTTGTATGTTTTTTCTTCTTCTCCTTTAATTGTAACATAGTCGTAGGAGGGAGATGGCATGGAGGCACTACAGCTCTAACTCTCGATAAACTTTGCTTGAGCCTGGACCTCCGAAGGTGCACCATTGGGGTTTTGATGTTGCTTGTTCAACCTAAAACCGCCGAATTCAACATCTAGTTGTTGCTTCTGGGCTGTCCCTCTCTTACGACTATGGTTAGAATAGTTTGTATTGAATTGTAAGTGTCATACATAGTGGGAACTCGCTGACAATAAGTCCTTTCCCACTATGGATGGCACGTAGTTTATTGATCTTGTTGTTTTTTCTAAATAGTTTGTTTGTTTTTAATGAATAAAGAAAAAAAGTCAATTTCCAAGCAAAAATGAACATTTTGTGAATACATCCTTTTGTGGTCTCTTTGTTGTCGCCATTTTCATGATCCACGAAAATTGCCGCCAATGAAGAGATGACACATGCAAGGTATGTTGGTTGCAAAGGCCCCTGAATTCGATTCGACATGGGCCTCGTCGTGTGGATTCAATAATATGACACTAGTTCTTCAGATCTTACTTTGAATATGCTCAATGAGCTGAACTCTTGCCCTTCCTCAAGGTAAACGAATTTTCGACCCAATTTTAGCGTTTCTCATCTCGGAAGTCCCCCTCCACCGAGATGATGCAAGAAGGCGTACAAGACTCTCTGGTTTGNTTGATGTTGCTTGTTCAACCTAAAACCGCCGAATTCAACATCTAGTTGTTGCTTCTGGGCTGTCCCTCTCTTACGACTATGGTTAGAATAGTTTGTATTGAATTGTAAGTGTCATACATAGTGGGAACTCGCTGACAATAAGTCCTTTCCCACTATGGATGGCACGTAGTTTATTGATCTTGTTGTTTTTTCTAAATAGTTTGTTTGTTTTTAATGAATAAAGAAAAAAAGTCAATTTCCAAGCAAAAATGAACATTTTGTGAATACATCCTTTTGTGGTCTCTTTGTTGTCGCCATTTTCATGATCCACGAAAATTGCCGCCAATGAAGAGATGACACATGCAAGGTATGTTGGTTGCAAAGGCCCCTGAATTCGATTCGACATGGGCCTCGTCGTGTGGATTCAATAATATGACACTAGTTCTTCAGATCTTACTTTGAATATGCTCAATGAGCTGAACTCTTGCCCTTCCTCAAGGTAAACGAATTTTCGACCCAATTTTAGCGTTTCTCATCTCAGGAGTCCCCCTCCACCGAGATGATGCAAGAAGGCGTACAAGACTCTCTGGTTTGGCCTTCATCATGAACATGAAATGTTATAGCTCATAACTCCATTTTCAGATAGCTAATTTTTTCTCACGATATGCCAAACTGTAAGTTGAAATGCCTAGCATCTAACTAGAATAAATAGAAGTTGCCAGATTCAGTACTTTTTTCTCTGCGTTTAGTCAAACGTCGGAACTTTTTTTTGGGACATCCGGTATGAAATATAGAAAAACTTCTCTCGTCAACGACTCCTTTGCAGAATAAATAATAAGTAATTTTGGGTTTTAATGTTTGTGTTTATAAGAAAAGTGATTACCTGGCAGTCGACCGTCATTTCCATCAACTGGGATGCTTCTTCGATTCTTTGTATCACTCTCGGCGTAATTTTTGCCAATTGTATGATGGTCACGTTCTACTCCTGACTGGCGAACATGTTTCATTTCTTGCAAAAAGGGAGGAATGTTGTCTTCCAAGATATTGTTGATGACCTCTTGTGAATCGCCATTGTAATGTACAACACAGGCCTGAAGGAACGAGTCGTTTTCCTCTGGAAGCATACTTTTGACTTGAATAATAATCGATTGGATCATGTCATTCGACAGAGAGGCAACAGCACCCTAGCAACAATATACACAAATCAAATTTCTCTAAATTGCAAATATTACCGGAAAATTGTAAAAAAAGCATAACTTGTAAAGGTAGTAGGAAAAAAGCTAGTCGAGTTACAGAAATGTAACAAAGACCGGATGGGTAAAAAAATCTTGTACCATTCCGAAAAATTTAGAAAACGAATCTGCAGAATGTTCCAATAATAAATCCCCACATTTGAAAGAAATACCAACATTTGATTTCAAGGCCAATGTTCAAATGTTTTGGCAAGCAACTATTTTCTTAGAGATAGCTTATCTTTCTGATTGACTTACGAATGAGCAAAAATGGCTCGCTTTAGGGCTGCCTGATGTTGAAGCACACTGCAAAAGAGTACAATACATGATACTTGTAACACTACCTACAAAATACTCTACAATACTACAAAAACGATCCCACGAGGAGCAAATATCATTTCTACCCCGTGGCCAAGACATGAAACAACTACTAAAAAAAGTGCAACAACTAAAAGTATACTTCTGTTACTACGAAAAAAAGAAGAAAATTCACAAAAAAGGGATTTGGGCAGTTGCTTGACTGACAGCGGAATTTTAAATGCATTGAATCCAATCGACCGGTTTCATGGATAAAATGTAAAGTTTACTCGAGTACATTTCTATCAATTTCATCAGAGAGGTCTTTATCACCATACATTAACAGCTGTGTTAAAACCTCGTTTGAAAGATTACTGTGTCCAAATGGTGGTAATGATGCAACAGAGAGTTCTTTACATGAAACAGAGATTTCTCAACTACTCCCTGAACTAAGTACTTTGCAATTGGCCCTGATACAGCACTAATGCTTTCGATTATGTCTGCACTGCATGACATCTCAAGTGAAGTATGAGACTCTGGACAAAAATCCAAACAGCTGAAAAGAATGTGTCAGAATGCAGAGCAGATTGTCTCTGATGACTCAGATCACCACTATTTTAAGGAAAGCACAAAGGAATATTTAGAAAATCTCTCGGAAATCTACTGAGAACAGAATGACCAAAATAATGGGTTTTCATAAAAAAAGAGTTTAAACATTGTGATATTTACCGTTTTTGAAAGAGTTGCACCAAAAGAGTGGAGTTTTAGTTTCTTCAAACTCTACGGGATATCCAAAGAAATACGCTCTTAACGCTTTGCTTGCTGGGGATCCAAATCTGGCCAAACAAAAGTTTCCCTTATGCTGCGGGGGAAGATATGGACCAAAGCACCTTCCATGTTTCCCTCCGTGAATCAGTCGTATGCAAAGCAGGCAGAAACATTTTGCTCAATGTTTTGGACAGGAAATTTAGTGTTTTTTTGTGACAAAAAGTCTCAATTATTTACACTGAAGTTAGTTTAACAATTTGTTGGCAATCTCGGTATATCACGCGGTTATCCCTGATTTTCTGAAAATTTCCAAACCAACCTGCTTGCGAAAGATGTCATTTTGATGCAAGATGGCGGCCCTTTCGAATTAGACTCTTTTTGGCAAGCTAGTTAGCCTCCATGAGATGCAGTGAGAAAAAATGTAGGCCTAAACAGCACTGATCGCTCGAGAGCCGATGCAAACACAACGCAATGTACTGAACTCATTCTCCCGCTAAGTAAGGTAAGATAAGATGCTTTAAAGTAATAGAGAGACAAGAAATGAAAACTATAGTTGATTTTGAAAAAGAGGTTAAAATATTAAAGTGCAACATTTGAAATCTTGCATAACATATTCAGCTGCACAGGACAATCGCAAAAAAAAAAAACAAGTCACCAAGCATGTAAATTCATCATGTCTATTCAAAATCAGGTGAAATCAGAAAGATGAAATTATAATCATATCTATCAAACCAGAAAAAGCACATACCTGTTCTTCTGGAGATGCTGCTGCATTCTCTGGTCCTAGGTTTGGATGTAGACTGCCAATGATTTGTTGAATGTACTGAATTGTGTCCTCATTTCCAGTGAGATTTCTCAGGTCAATTCGTCTCAGCTCTTTACTCAATTTGTAATACTTCTCGTAATAAATAATAAATCTGACAGAAAAATATCAAAGTAAAGATCATCTTCTCAAGACTTAATTATCTGAATACAAATGTAGTATAATCCCACTACAGAGTACTCCATGGGGACGACTTATTCTGTATGTTTTACCGGATGAGTTAGAGAAATATTCAAAAGTTAGAAATTTGTAGCTTTCAAATAATTAATTAGATTTTTATAAACTGATACTATTTCTACAAACAATGTTCTTGTATGCGTGTTGCACAATGTTCATTAAAAACAAAACAAAAACAGTATAATTAACCCTAATTTAACCGGGNCTGGGAGAATTATGGGAGCATGCCATATTTTACAGATTATGGAATGGTCGAATTATGGAAGATTTTTAAGTTAAACCTTCTTAGCTGTGTGCAAAAACCATTCAAGACAGCCTTAAGGTGAGATCTCAAAATTTCAAATCAAATTGGGAGAATTATGGTCAAATTTTTCCAAAATCCTGCACTATTTTTTCGCCAAACCTTCTTACATGTATGTAAGCAAAATGTTCCCACCATTTGTTGAGAAACAATAGGTATCAACAGGAAATAATTTAAACAAGATTGGCCACAACATCCAAAGTAATACTTGAAGACATGTTAAATTCATGAAGCTGTTTGCAGTTGTTTCCTTAGATTGTAAGCAATGCAAATTTAAGAGAGAGGAGTCGAAATTGGTCTCTACATTAATTAAAATACAAACCTTGTTCCACTTTCATCAAAAAAGCAATTCTGCAGAATCACATGGCATACATGAAGGAAACATTTTCTTGATCGCTTGAAATACATTTGAAGCTCAGGTGTCCATTCGATCTTTGAGAGTTCTTTTAAATGGGGTAGGAGTTTATCAATGAGAGATGCAAACCTGAATAGAAATACCGATATGAAATAAAAATTAGTAGGCTATTGAATGACAAAGAAAACGCATTTTTTTCAAATATCACGAACTTTGGCTGTGTAACTAATCTTGAAACTTTTCTAGTGTTATTTTGTCAATGAATAAATTGCTTCAAGGAATAACTGCAGCTGTGGTCCTGAGCGAACGATATTATTACTCCGGGCCTGCAGGGCTATCTAAATCCCTGAAATGTTTTCAGTTTCAGCTTACATGGGATAAATAATCAGAGTTGCCTGAGACCTTTGTTATTCCCGGCTTAGCGATATCGTGAGAGTGGGATTATTTGCTCAGCAGCACCATAGCTCTAAGTAAGTCTAAGTGGCCAATATCTGGAAAGTTCTGAAATGTTATTTCATTTTCTCTGGTACATGGTCTATAAATGACGCTGCTTATATCTGCATTGATCGCGTTTTGTGACAAACAATTTGATAGCAATCCTGCGTGATCTTCAACTTCCATTTCCAGGCCTGTTTGAAAGTATGAATTCTTTTTCAAAGGCATATTGAAATCTATCTAAGTTTTACCGTTTGAATAACCAGTTCTATTTTTAACAAATATCCGAGTATTCGGCATATAGGATGTGGTCAGCATGCAACTTTTATAATGACGTCATCAAATAAACTGCCTTCCTTGCGAATTGCTTTCTGAACCGCTACGTAGCAGTGGCGTCTAAAAACAAACATCTAGAATATTGTATTTGCCTTTCTACTCCTCCGATCATAAATCATTTGAGACAATTTTGGCTAATCTATGCTATTCCATACTATTCACTTGAATGATTAACTATATTATTCGCATTACCCGGTCTATTTGATATTTCATTTCGAGTCGATTTGATCGATCAGTCCTATAATTGGCTTTCAGAACAATGACAAGTAAACAAACTGAAAATAGCTTTTTTTTGTCTAAAAATAAAATGCATTGTTGCCATTCTCTAGTAGAGAAATAATTCGCTTTGTGACTATTCTGAACTTATACGTGCACGGAACAACATCGCTATCCCAGTTTTACCTTTTCAATAAAATCCGTCACGACTACCAAGTAGTGAGACCAATTTCAACCATAAAACTTCACATATCTAATTGCAAGTTGTTGGAGATACGAACAGGCTAAGTTGTGAACATCGAGGAATCCCCCAAAAAGGACTCCAGATCGCATCGCATGCGCAGTAAATATTTACTTCACTTACGCAATATGCAAATTAGCTTGACCATTGAGAACAAGAGAAGAAACAATAGCAACGATGCGCATGACATCGTGAGCCCCAACGTTGATTCGCCCACAACAAAGCTGAAACACAATAGGTTAAAACAATGGGTCAGCACTTCGTTCCCCAACAAAGATTTGTCTATGCAGCACACTTTCAGTTGCTAGAACTGCCAGTGTTATCTTATTGCAATAGTATAAACTGGTGGATGCACCACATTTTTGACTCCCCCAGTATAAGCTGGACTTAACCTGAATTCACACTTGAAGCGTCGTTATTGGTGCATTTCAGATAACAATGAAGTGCGCAAATGAGACAAAGTTGAATTTGCCACACGCGCCGCATCGCACCAAAATCGTCTTAGATAGGTGTGAATTTAGCTTTAGCACTCATCATAATTCCTTAAATCTTGCAAATTTGTTTAGCAAATAAAAGCCTTCGGTTTATTCGACAAGTCAATGCATTATTCTTCTAATACATACCTCTGAAGACCTTCTTTGTCAAAAAACGATCTGTTGGTGCATTTGCAAATTTTGAGAAGTGACAACAAAGAATTTGCAGTGTCATACAAATAAACCAAGATATCAAAAACGTCATTTGAAGAGGGCTTTTCGTCTTGATCTTCTGGCTGTAACTGCTTAGGAGTATCCTCTGTCTTATCATTGGTTAAACAAAATCTGACAGCAATACTGTCAAAAGTCTTGAATAATGTGTCAATTGCCATGGCTAAATCATTCCAATATCTGCATAAAAAGTATGAAAATCGAATTAACTTATCTATAGAGTGAGTAAAAAAAGGTTTTGCAGTTGCGGTTGATAATATATGGTAAGTAAAGGTGGGGGTCAGGATAGGGCAAAAAGGGTTATCGAGAAATTCATGAATTTCACTTTTATTGTGCTTTGGTTGGAGAGAATAAGTTTCTATCAGCAATGAAGACAATTACACTCATTGGAAAAGCTGCAAGTTTTCAACAAAGGAAACTTCGCCGCAATTTTGGAAGCTAAGAATCCAAACTCCATCCTTGTAAAGTCTTTTTGGAGATATAATTTTTGGAGTAAAATAATAATAATAACATTTTAAGAAATATCTTGGAGAAATCCCGCTATTGGACCCTTCAGTTTTGGACCACGAGGCACTCTGTAACCTCTTGTTGTTTGGCAATGATAAATTGAATGTTGTCTCTAACAGAATGATTCTGGAAGCTACAGTTTCATCTATTGAGAAAAAAAATTGATATCCTCAGCATGCTAATATTCCCCCTGTGTAGTGTCCTTTTTTTTCGGCTTATCTCTCTTACGTTCTTCTGTGTTTTTGTTTTAGTCTTTTGTTTTCGTCCTGCTTTCGTTTCTTTTTCTTATAGAATCACCCGTCGAATTGTTAGTGTCATCCGTGGTGGGGACCAGATGACCTTGCGTCTTTTCCTGGCACGGATGACATATGTGTAAATAGTATTTCTTTTTAGTTAGAATTAGGTTTTGTTGTCATAGAATAAAAAAAGAAATATGTGCCAAAACAAACGTCGCTTTTAAGACAGCCAACTACAACGATTTGGTCGCCAAAAAAGAGCACAACAATTTTTTGTTTTAAGACAAATTAATGGTAGAAGGAAATGCCTAGCTACATTTCTAAGTTTCATTTGATCTTCTCATGGTTGGAAAAGGAAATGAAATCAAAAATTTCCTTGCAGTATGCTGGCAAAATCTGAAGTTCAGTTAGGCGCTGCAGGCAGTAAAACTCAAAATTAGTCTTTTCAAACGACAGTTTCTTATCTTTATAGCTAGGCAGGATCAGCGAACTAAATGCTTGAAGAGAAAAATGCTAGCAATTAAAAGGACCGGAGAAGGATTCGAACCCAAGTCCAACGACTATGTATGTCTAAAAATAAAAGAACAACTATTACGAATAGAGCACTGAGGAGAATTCATGCCCAGATAGTTCAGTAGGGAGAGCGAAGACGTACATAGTCCTTGGGTGGTCCAGCGTTGGAATCCTGCTTTGGTCCTTTCAACTGCTTATATTTTTCTCTTCAAACTTGATAATTTCCTATCTTTAACTGAAAGGAATTAAATAGTTCACAAACATGACACTGATATGTCGCTCATTATTCAAGGCGATTTTTCCAATAGCCATAATTCAAATGGCAGTGCCTAAAATAAGTGTGGATCTGACTCACGTTGTTGAAATGTAAATCAAAACTATCTAGCAACTTTGAACTGCCACGCCCATCGCTTGGGTAATTAACAAAGGACCAAGCCTAACATTTCTCCAAGCTTTGGACCTAATAAATTCTTATTTTAGGCACTGTCAAAAGGTTACATACTCTGGCTGCTTCATGAAAACGTTTGACAACGCTTTCGACAGCAGATCTCTCGTGCTTGATGTAACACAAGAGTAAATACTGCAAATATCCATGATTTTAGGGATGTCCAGTAAGTAGTTGTCATAAAGTACGCTGCCGTATGATTGATCCGTAAATCCATCCATCTGAAAGTAAATACAAGGACATCAGATGTGGCCTGGTTTAATTGGTGCAAAATAACCAAACATCTGAGCAAGAGCAGATTTCGTAACATTACTATCAGTTGCTTTTGATTGCCATATCATTTCAAAGCAGTTAGCAATACCGGAAAAAGGCAGTACTCTCAAATTCTAAAAAAAAATCAAAACAAAGAAAGCCGCAAGAGATGGCCATAAACCAGTATGGCTTCTGCTTCTACTCCTAAGCTGTTAGCTTTATAGTGGTTGGGACATTTGACATGACCTATTTTGGTTGAAGGGGGGGGGGGGGGTGGGAANAGGGTTAGGGTTAGGGTTAGGGTTAGGGTTAGGGTTAGGGTTAGGGTTAGGGTTAGGGTTAGGGTTAGGGTTAGGGTTAGGGTTAGGGTTAGGGTTAGGGTTAGGGTTAGGGTTAGGGTTAGGGTTAGGGTTAGGGTTAGGGTTAGGGTTAGGGTTAGGGTTAGGGTTAGGGTTAGGGTTAGGGTTAGGGTTAGGGTTAGGGTTAGGGTTAGGGTTAGGGTTAGGGTTAGGGTTAGGGTTAGGGTTAGGGTTAGGGTTAGGGTTAGGGTTAGGGTTAGGGTTAGGGTTAGGGTTAGGGTTAGGGTTAGGGTTAGGGTTAGGGTTAGGGTTAGGGTTAGGGTTAGGGTTAGGGTTAGGGTTAGGGTTAGGGTTAGGGTTAGGGTTAGGGTTAGGGTTAGGGTTAGGGTTAGGGTTAGGGTTAGGGTTAGGGTTAGGGTTAGGGTTAGGGTTAGGGTTAGGGTTAGGGTTAGGGTTAGGGTTAGGGTTAGGGTTAGGGTTAGGGTTAGGGTAAGGAAAAGCAGTAAAAAGAGCCAAAATGAGGAAAACTGCTATAAAATCTCACTTGCAGCACAATTTCCACCCAAACATAGCATTTATAATATACTACATCAAATAACACTCTTCTGCATAAGAGGTTTCCGTGGGGTTGCAATTTTAGCAATTTTCATAGCAAAAATTAAAATGTGCGAATTTGCGATGTTGACAAAGTTTAGTCCTAGAAAATTATTTCCTTCCCCTTCATTTGGATAAATCTTGCAATGGAATTTTACAGGAAGTTGCATCATAGGTAATTGTTAACTTCTATAAGAAGGTTATTTCAATGTAAAAATAATAATAGTGAAAAAAGAGATACATGTGAATGCTTCAGGACAAAAGCGATTTTCCATTTTGCATGAAATTGTTTTCTTGGTATCGGTCGCGTTGTGCAAGCGAAAGATGTTTGCAAAGAAAAGTCATGACAATATTTCAAGCGAAGGAAGATAGATCCAAGCATTTGAACATTTGCCACTCCATTTATCTAATTGAAAAGCTTAGCATTAAGAGTCTATGTCGTTGAATTCATACTCTGACGGGACACTCCCGGGACATTCTCCCGGGACATTCCTGGGTATTTGCTCAGAAAATGTTCCCACCCGCTGGCATTTAAGAGGCCCTTTACATGAGAAATTTCAGCCCGTGCTGAGTTCAACACGGGCTGAGTTATAACAGCATTGCTTATTTTTCTTTGCGTTTACATGATATCTCAACACGGGCTGAGATAAGGTCACATGATATGAATGCGGTCGCAAACAATAGAAGCAGGAATGCGTGCCCCATTCAAAAAGTTGATTGATTGCGGAAATAGATTCAATTTCCTTCTGTTAACATTCTAATCTTTGATTTCAACACGCCCCAAGCTGAAATTATTTGCGTTTACATGGATATTTTCACTAATCTCAACCACAGGTTACAGCGTATGGTTGTAGAATTCAAATAAATAATTGTTATATACAACTTTCGTTCTCTTTCTTGTCGTTTTTCTCTCTGTTATGATGCTCCTCGTGACTCTCCACTCACTCCACCAAAATACTACTGATGGGCCTAGTATTTTGGTGGAGCGAGTGGAGAGTCACGAGGAGCATCATAACAGAGAGAAAAACGACAAGAAAGAGAACGAAAGTTGTATATAACAATTATTTATTTGAATTCTACAACCATACGCTGTAACCTGTGGTTGAGATTAGTGAAAATATCCATGTAAACGCAAATAATTTCAGNGATTTCTGCCCATTAGTCATTTTCAAAAGAGGGACGCGTAAGTCAGTCTCAGAGTTTCTTAACTTGATAGTGTCCCGTGAAGAGTTTTTTGAAAAAATAGTTGAGAGATACGTAGGTGCAAGATCATTTAGGGATTTGTAAACGATCGTCGCTGTCTCTCGTTTGATAATTTCAGCTATAGTTGGCCACTTTAGCTTTTGTATCAGGGCATCAGCAGGTGCATCATAGCTGCTATTTGTCACAATTCTGGCAGCGCGATTTTGTAACTTTTGCAGTGTAAGTCGCCTGGACACGGGCTGAGTAGGCGAGTTGAGTTCAGCCCGTGTTGAGTTTCAACTCGCCCTCCTTCATGTCAACGCGATGAAGGCTTACACCGTCAACCGAGTTGAAACTCAGCACTTGTTGAACTCAGCACGGGCTGAAATTTCTCATGTAAAGGGCCTCTAACAGTAATTTTTTCCCGGCAATGGGGCATTTGAAAACACTATAGGACCTTTCGTATTATATAGTTATATTATATATTTACTGAGGATATAGCATGCTCTCAGTGCCCGGCCAACGGACATTCAAAAAATTCTCCGGCCCCCCGAGCCTTTGTGAAAACAACTTTTGTTGACCCCAGGCCACCCAAGGTGGTCAGGGTAGGAATTAAACGAGACATTAGTTCATCTCTTAAATATAAGAGAATTGGAATGCTTAATTTCCAGCTTCTGAATAAGATAAATAAATCGCGGCGGCAGATATCTAAATTTACTCTTTTCATTTAGAAGATATTCAGGAACTTTCTTCACAATCCCTTTTCGCATGCAAACGCGACAGTTAGCAATGCTAGTTTCTGGGCATCTTTTGTGGCTTCGCTTGTTTCAACTTGTTCGCTTTGAAATGGCGTGTCAATCAAAAGCAACTGATACCATTGTTACGAAATCTGCCCTTGTTTAACATCAGTCTAAAGACCTTTCTCACCTGGCAGAAAAATGAATGTGTTTGTATAATTTTGAAGAATCCCATCGGGTGAGTAAACAAATCCATTCCACTTTGAATGTATATTGTTTCCTGGATTTAGAGCAGTAACTTGCCATATAGCTGATCGAGTAGTGAACACCAATTAGATCAACAATTTTATCTGAGTGAAATCAGTAAATCTGTTCTGAAGTTCTGAGGGACTTTCTCGGGAAGGTGTCTTCAAGGAACATTAAAAAAACGGCGTAAAATCATCACCAAATTTCCCTAATATTTCGGCAATACAGCTATGACAATACTACGCTTTAAAACGCGTTATCTATAGCTATTGAGAGAATGAAACAGTTTCAAACGTAAGATCAAGGACAACTTCTTTAAAGACCTCTAAAATCAAGAAAACAACCTTTATGTACCGGGTGTCCCAAAAAATGTATACAGATTTGGTCTACCCTAGCGATGAGAATTTAGCGCGAATCAGTCCGAAATCATTTTTAAAACATGCCTCGATAGTCAACTTGAACATAGATACCTTGTTTGTTGATATTAGTGCTTTGAGAGTTGAAGTATTAATCTTCAAAGGACAAATTTGCCTCCACCTCCAAACCAGAGCTTTGGCGTTTTGGCCTAAGCAAATTCTTGAGGCACAGCGAATAAGTCAACAATAGATTTGAAAAAAATTGAAACAGGAAAATTAAAAGCTGCACAACAGATGCGTTAAAAAAATATAATTTACATGACACTTATCATCAAGGGAGCTCCAAAGTAAACTTTGTGAAATAAATTGTTGATATCAAAATGAATGAAGTTTACTTCGGAGCTCCCTTGATGATAAGTGTCACGTAAATTATATTTTTGAAAGCGCATCTGTTGTGCAGTTTTTAATTTTTCTCCGCCTGTTACAATTTTTTCAAATCTATTGTTGACTTATTCGCTGTGCTTCAAGAATTTGCTTAGGCCAAATTTGTCCTTTGAAGATTAATATTTCAACTCTCAATGCACTAATATCAACAAACAAGGTATCTATGTTCAAGTTGACTATTAAGGAATGTTTTAAAAATGATTTCGGACTGATTCGCGCTAAATTCTCAGCGCTAGGGTAGACCAAATCTGTATACATTTTTTTGGGACACACGGTATATTACTGAAATTCCAAAACTGCAAACACAACAAGTTTGCACCATTACTTTCTACCTTTGACCTTTGATACAAAATATATATTACACTTTTCTTTTTTTCCATGAAAACTTTTCTTTCAATAACACCTCTGGAGGGACCATTGTGGAAACAAGGTCGCACTGACCTTTTAAAGCTATCCCTGCCATTTTTACCGGGGGCGTTTCTAGATTAGATTTTTAACTTGTTATATTTATCTTACATTGTACACATGTAATTAGACTACTATTTATTTTCCTAAATGTTATACCGGGTGTCCCAAAAAACTATATACAAGTTTGGAAAATTCTGACGCCAAGAGTTTTCGTCAAATCGCCCCAAAGCTATTTTTATGTCAAGCCTCAATAAATGAATTAAATTTTGATATTTTTCTGATAATTTTCGGTAACTTGGTTGCAGAGCAATAAATCAGCAAGTGTACAATTTCCTCTTAGACCCAAACCAGAGCTTCCAGTAGAGAAGAGCTAACGATTCTAGGGAAGGCAGAAGCATGTTGGCCCTCGATACCCTAAGCTGATATGCCTCTGATATGAAAGCAAATTTCTATGTTAACCCTCGATGGCTAAATAAAATTTTGATATTTTTCTTGCCATTATCAGTGACCTGGTTGTAGAGCTATAAATCAACAAACGCAATATTTACTCTTAGGCCCAAACCAGAGCCTCTATTGTAGACCCCTGAGAAGGAAGAAACCCTAAAGCATGGCAACCCTCGATATTCTCAGCAAAAATTTGCTACTGATTTCAATTGAACAAAACTAAATCAAAAACTTTCCTTGACAAATTGTAACACTGTTTCTTATCGGTTAAGGGAATTCTTTACCTTTACTACAATGAACCAGTTACTGTTAAAATTACAATTTTTAAGTAAAGTAAAAGTAAAGAAATCTCTTGATTAATGATAATGTAAGATGAGTGTCCCTTGAGAATGTCTTCCTATCGGTTTCTAACAATAATAATCACGAGGCATATCAGCTTTGGATGTCGAGGGCCGACATGCTTCTGTCATCCCTTGAATTGGTAGCTCTCCTCTACTGGAAGCTCTGGTTTGGGTCTAATAGGAAATTTTAAACTCTCTGATTTATTGCTCTGCAACCAAGTATGCGAAAATTATCAGAAAAATATCAAAATTTAATTCATCCATTGAGGGCTAACATAAATATAGCTTTGAAGTGATTTGACAAAACCTCTGGGCGAAAGAATTTTTCAAACTTGTAGACAGTTTTTTGGGACACCCGGTATTACATTTTAATTTTAATTTGCATGGCAAAATTTTACATACATACATAGATACAGTCATCTTTATGACAAAATTATTTCGAGGCAATTCAACGTCCAATGACGAGGAAAACACATTAACCGACACACGCTATTGTCGTTACTATAGCCATTTTCAGCCTTTTTGACAGTTTCTGCAAAAGGTTCCTTCTCCAGAAAATCTCAAATAACTTCGGAAAGAAGTGGCTGATTTAAGACAGGTAAATTTATAAAACTAATTGAACATATTGATTACTAGACAGGATATTTGCCAATATTACTGCGATAATAACCAGACAGCTGAAGCCATTAACGTACAAGCAAAAACTTTGAAAAGAAAACTGTTTTTGGCCATTATTTTACAAACTACTGCAAACTAAAGGTATCCTTTAAAAGAATTTAGCGAGTAGAACTTGAATTTAGCAAGTATTGTAAAATTATGGTTATTGTTTGCTCTGCAAATTTTGCTAACATCCTATACTTCATTCGAAAAAGTAGGTCTTCGCAAACAGAAATACGAAGTTGGATTTGGCATGGAATGACAAATCTCGCCGTTTTTTGTCATAGATGGCACTAAGGTAAGTGTTCAGATTCTATACTTTCTATACATCAAATTTGACAGAAATAACCGCGACCAGGGTTTATTCCTGAGCCCACAGTTTCAGAAGGAACGACTCTTACGCAAGTTAATCAAATAGCTGGAAAATTTCGTTGCGAGCAGAACATTCCGCCTAAGGGAAATTGGATAATATGTCTCTGTCACTTTTATAGACTCAAAGAAGGCTTTTGAAACTTCTGATCACAAAAATTAATCAAAAAGTGGTATTGATAGAGTTGCAAGGAAAGTGAGCTGTTTTAAAATCTATTTGCATAATCTTAAGCAGTATTGCAAGGTTAACGGATACTTTCCCCGCACCCCTCATGGAATCAATAAAATGCAGGGTACCCCAAGGTTCTTGCCTTGGACCTCTACTATTTTCATCTACAATAATGATCTTCCCCTCTGACCAAAAAGAGGGGGAGGGGCTAATATGTATGCAAATAATACTAGAATTTCCTACTCGTTGGACACAATATCGAGAATTAGCGATGCTGTCAACGAAGATTTAGATCGCTTAAAGAACTAATTGGGGAGTAACAGGTTAATAGATTAGGACCTGATTCCAAAACAACTGGTAGATTCTCTGCATTTAAAAAGTTGCTACATGATCCACAACTATAGTTAATTTCCACATTTGTTTACTTTATGTATTGAATAGTATTGTAAATAGATAGTTTATTATCTTCATGTTTTTATTGCACAATCTGCGAAGAAGTATATACATTTCTATATTAGCTCAATCAATTTCCTTTCATAGTTGCGTTTGTTTTTCATTTCTCATGAGGCAGGTATTATAAAAAAGCTTTAATTCAATTCAAGTATTCTAGCCAATCCAAACACTTAATACGCTTGACAATTCTGCCGAACTGGTAAAGTTGTTGTAAAAAAGTAAGCGTCCGTAAGGTACGGTCGATCTTGAATTTTCTGCCCTGAGTCGACGATATAAGGTCGATTTGAATTCTCAAAAGTGAAGCCATGAAGAAGTTGGCAAGAAGTATCCTGGTCTCCATAATGACGTTTTCGGCGTTAGCATCTGCTCAACTGGCGACAACTGGGACATGGTTCCAAGAAATCACCGACAGCAGTGACAACGGCCATGATATTTTCAATGAGTATTTTCATCGATGCAGTTTGAATGAGCAATGCAATTTCGCCGTTAAAGATTTGAAGAAAAATACCTTCAAAGAAGTCTCGGATGAAAAAGACTTGCCAACCGATAAAAATGGTCACGCCATTTGGAAAAAGATGAGGAAAGGTATGTTTCTTGTATGTTGCAATGAATTTTGATAATTTTGTTTTCAATTGTCTACCCTGGGTGACAGGGTTTCAGCAAGACTTCCCCATAAGCTTATATGGTGCCTTCCTTTATACGATTTTACATGAAAGAATCAAACTCCATTTGACTTTTGCTGTTTATTGATTGAGTGGGACGCGTTGCATCCACGACCATATTGTAAACTTGCTTTGAGTGCTATTCGGATACACATACCGGGTAACCAAATAAAAGTGAACAAAGAGAATTTGTCACACAAGATAAAGTAATCTACCGAAATCCGTGATTCAAGCGTTGTTTGGTATCTAGGCTACATCTCTACTTTTTTGCTATTTTTGTCGAGATGGCAAACTGGCAAAAATAAAGATTTAGCGAATACAGGCAGCTCCAAAACGCGTCAAAATTAATCAAAACAGGGGATCGATTTCGATCAGCTGCAGTGCAACGACACTATAAGCATATTATCCTGGGAATGAGCAACTCAGATTGGATGCATCCAAACAATCCCCTTATGGTATTAGAATGTTCCTTACTTCAGAAATAGACAATTGTTTTCGTTACTGAGCATTGTTTGCAGCGCGCATTGGAAATTTCGATAACGTCTTTGTTATCGTCTCGTACAGATAAAATTGATCACATGTTTTGATGATGTTGGACAGGTTTTAGATATGCATGTTTTCACTAAATCCTTATTTTCGCCAATTTGCCATGTCAATAAAAATAGCAAAAATAGCAGTGGTTTAGCTAAGTAATTTAGCTACCGAACAACGTTTAAATCACTGAGTTCTGCTGATTATTGCTTTATGCGTAAAACGATTTCTCGGTACACATTTTGTGGGGGTCACACGGTAGATGTGTATGTCATTGGAATTGGAATTGAGATGACTGCAAAAGAAAACCATGCTTGTCACACGGTAGATGTTTATGTCATTGGAATGGGAATTGAGATGACTGAAAAAGAAAACCATGCTTGTCACACGGTAGATGTTTATGTCATTGGAATGGGAATTGAGATGACTGAAAAAGAAGACCATGCTTGTCACACGGTAGATGTTTATGCCATTGGAATTGAGATGACTGAAAAAGAAGACCATGCTTGTCGGCACCTTCTTCTACAGCATAGATCTCCCGGGCACCAGACATCAAGGTCCAGCCAGCTATGCTCGGACATTTGGACCTAACGAAACATTTTCATTTTCCGTAATACTTGTCAAAACTTCTGACGGTTTCATGATGGAAATTAGAAAAGAAGCTAAGCTATGTTCGAGAATGTTTCATCCCTCAATGATTAATCAACTCGAAGCTGATCACAGCTTATCGAAGAAAGAGTGATTCACTGTAATAATAATCATGCAATATGCCAGTCAAAATGATGCCAACTTATATGGAGTGCCAGATGCAAAAATATTCACTAAATAACATTGCTTGCAATCAATTTATATTTCATTCAATCAATAGACATGCGATCCCAACACGCAACGCGAACACTGTCTTCGCATTCGACTGCGCAATGATCTATTCGTATTGCTTATGATTAATTCATGTTGCTTGATGTCAATTCATATTGCATGCAATTAACTCGTATTGCTTATGATTAATTCATGTTGCT
>REGM01000155.1:18445-29249 GCA_004194415.1 Aurelia aurita | reverse complement strand
CCGTATTAGTTACAAAGGGTAGAGATGACACAATAGGGGAAAAACTAATCATACAAGGCAAACAAATTCAATCTGAAAATGCAGTAAGACTTCTAGGCGTAAAAATCGATCACAGACTAACTTTTGATGACCACATTTCCGATCTATGTAGAAAAGCCACTGCGCAGCTAAACGCTTTCACAAGACTTAATGGTTATATGGAGTTTAAAGCCAAAGAGATACTGGTTCAAAGCTTCGTTTTTTCAAATTTTAATTACTGCCCTCTTCTGGTCTGGCATTTTTCCTCTGAAAATACAGTGAAAAAAATTGAGAAGATCCACGAACGAGCTCTTAGATTTATCAACACTGACTCTACAAGCTCTTATGACAACTTACTTTCTAAAGCTGAGAAATGCACGATGAGAATCAGCCGTCTCAGAAATCTTTGCATTGAAATTTATAAAACTGTCTCAAAATTAAATCCTCCTTTCATGCAGGATATTTTCAAACTAAAACAAACAACAAGGTCAGCTAGGAACCCAAATGAATTAATTCATCATAGACCAAACCAAGTTACTTTCGGTTCAAAGAGTCTCCTATCGCTAGGACCACAAATTTGGAATGCTTCGCCCAAAGAGATCAAATTAGCCGAAAACATTCAAACGTTTAAGAGACTTATAAAAAAATGGGATGGGCCAACTTGCAACTGCAATGTTTGTAGCTAGCAACAGAAATATGCAGATTATATATATTGTTAGTAGTTTAAATATCCGATTTAGATTAGTTTCTATTAGAAGCTAGAATAAGATTGAATTAAAATAAGATGACAAACAAACAAGCGTCTCTTCGAATCCAGAAGGGGATCAATAACCAGGGCATAGTTTTGAAAAATGACCCCTTAACCAGCATATTTTCTTAAAAAATATACCATACCGGGTGTTCCAAAACAATTTATACAGATTTGGTCTACCCTAGCGATGAAAATTTGGCGCTAACCAGTCTGAAATCATATTGGTGCTTTGAGAGTTGAATTATTAATCTTCAAAGGACAAATTTCCTTCGACTTCTAAACCAGAGCTTTGGCGTTTTGGCCTTAGCAAATTCTTGAAGCACAGCGAATAAGTCAACGATAGATTTGAACAAATTGAAATAGGTGGAGACAAATTAAAAACTGCTAAATCTATTAAAGGTTGATTTTTTTCTTCACGTTGTAAATAATGTATGATTATTGTAAATAGGTTTTTAACATTATGGTTTTTTATATTCTAGTGAGTGATTATTTATAATTGTATATTGTAAATAAGTTTTTATCGGAGGGCCCCTTGAAAAACAGCTCCTGCTGAAGGGCAACCCTCCTTAAAAGAATGAAATATGAATACAACAAATACGCTTTAAAAAATATAATTTACGTGACACTTATCATCAAGGGAGCTCCGAAGTAAACTTCATTCATTTTCATATCAACAATTTATTTCACGAAGTTTACTTTGGAGCTCCCTTGATGATAAGTGTCACGTGGATTATACATTTTTAACGCATCTGTTATGCAGTTTTTTAATTGTTCTCCTCTTGTTTGAAATTTGTTCAAGGCTATTGTTGACTCATTCGCTGTGCTTCAAGAATTTGCTTTCGCCAAAACGCCAAAGCTATAGTTTGGAGGTCGAGGCAAATTTGTCCTTTGAAGATTCATATTTCAACTCTCAAAGCACTAATATCAACAAACGAGGTATCTATGCCCAAGTTGACTATCGAGATATGTTTTAAAAATGTTTTCGAATTGATTCACGCTAAATTCTGATGGCTAGAGTCGACCAAATGCTTATACTTTGTTTTTGGGACACCCGGTATAAGCCAGGCAAGATTGCTCACAGAAATAGCTTTACTAGAGCGCACCACCTGAGCACAATAGCTTTTCAATTGTAATTCCTTCACAACGCCATTACAGACCTTTGGTTGCCTAACGAGAACATAAATTTAATCTAATTTCAGTTTATCAACTGTGTTTACAAAAGTTACTAAGAAAAGAAGCAAAAACAATCATCAAGGAATCCCCATAACCTTGGCGGCAAATCCTCATAAAACATTACCATCGGCAAAATATTAAAACTGACCAATATTACTGGGAGGCAAATGTAGATCATGCCCCCTATAGGATTCACCTTCCCCCCCTCACGCTTCAGAATTCAGAAAATACAGTTCCTTGTCACAATATTTTCATGCTCCTTTCAAAGAGGAAGAGTATCCATCGAGTAACACAGACAATATCAATTTTTATGTTATACAAATGGGAAACTGGCCGTCTATTAAAAATGGGTGAACTCAAGAACATAAAATCTCAAACAAACCTTGGACTAAACTGCAAAAATGAGTCAAAGCTGCTACAGAAAGTTTCATCATTGATGATCTACAAAAAATTGAGAATTGCTTACGCTGTTCTACAATGACATAAACTTTACTCCAAAATTCTTCAAACCAGAGTAGAAAAGTCCAATCGTTTTAGACCCCGGATTGACAAGCAGATATTCCATACTTTATTCGGATTATAATGGAGCTAACAGACAGATCAAATCACGCATGAGGTATAAAGAGTATAAATTTCGTAGGCAATGCTAAGCCATTGCTTGCAACAAATTTCATTGTTGCAGACACCTTTTGTTTCATTATTTGCATTGGTGTACTTTTTTGAATAGTTCTAAGATCCTTTCTAGACTTATTTTGTATATGTTCTGTAAATATGACAAAAATTCTGCTTTTTTAAGATGTAGTTACATTATGCGCCTTCTTCTAGAAATTGTTCCATGTATGTCTGGAACAAAATGAATTTCAGACATATTTTTGTTATTTTAATTCTCCTGAAAAGAGATAACACAATCATAGCTTCAAAATCACTGTTATGTTAAGCAGTATCACTATAAAGGAAAAAATTAATCAAAAAGCTAATCTTGCGATTTCATATGAATCGTAAGCCCTAAATGATAATACAGCTTCCTCGAGCACATAAGATATCATGTAAAGGAGCTACCGAGTGAGTCGGAAAAATGTGTCTATTTTCTGTTTGAGTGCAGGACAAAGCAAAACCTTTCTAGAAATTTGAGCTGCTATGCAACAATAAAAGATCAACTCAGATTTGAGTATCTGGTATAATTTCTTTGAGGACAAAACATCAGAGAAATAGTACGAAAAGTAGACAACAAAAGTCTGAACAATTAACTAAAAACGGGAGATTGATTTTGGACTCAGTTCGCACCTTTAAATAATGGGTCGGTCTTCTCTATTTTGGATCAATTCTGCTAAAAGTAGCCGAATAACAGTTATCTTTGTCATGTAGCTCCTCCACCAAACATTTCACTGGTAAAGAACACATTCAATAACAACAAATAACAAAACAGGCACTTATAGATGCAAAGGAACATCATTCCACTCTGACATCAATTTTGCAAGTCCCAAGCCAAAATGAAGTTAATTGCCTCTTTCTAATTTGAGCTTTTATTGAATCCATTATAACTCTGAAAGTTTGGCCTTGGAAAGAGTGAACAACATATCCAAATCTAAGTTGAGCTTTCGTCATTTCACAGAAATCCACATTTCTAAAAAGGATGGCTTACTCTTAGTCTTGCTTTAGAATAAAAATAGATAAAATTTTTGAACACTCCATATGTGATCACATCGTACAGGGTAAATAAAAAAAACCTGCACCTTCTGGAAAATGATCAAAACTTGATAATGTTACCGATCTTTAATTTCTGTTTGTGTATGTGCATCAAGGACCAACTAAACCTAATAGGTGGTCGTTATTTTACTTTCTGAGAGAAAAACAACGAAATTTCAGGATTAAAAGCCTTATTTCGAGGAATAGAATTTTACAAAGCATGCTACAATCTTGGTCAAAATACTTGGGACAAGTCACAAAATTCTGCACAATTCTAAAACTCATATTTTGCACAATGCTAAAACTTTTGAAATAAGTATTGATTTGTTGTATCTGGGCTATGGAGTCGCTGTGGTACTCAGAAATTGTAGCTAAAGAGCTATGTCAGATAATATGAAACTGACATTGATATTGAAACTGACAATTTCACAAAAATCAGTCAGACCGATTTTGAAGTAAAAAATTGCTAACCTGTCTCCAGAACTGTNAAATACAACGAAATTTCAGGATTAAAAGCCTTATTTCGAGGAATAGAATTTTACAAAGCAGGCTACAATCTTGGTCAAAATACTTGGGACAAGTCACAAAATTCTGCACAATTCTAAAACTCATATTTTGCACAATACTAAAACTTTTGAAATAAGTATTGATTTGTAAAATTTCACAAAAATCAGTCAGACCGATTTTGAAGTAAAAAATTGCTAACCTGTCTCCAGAACTGTGCATCAGGCAATCTCAGAAGCCAATCAAAATCTTCATAGAAATATTTCATTCTTTCTTTCCATTCTACAACTTCATCATTTAAATCATCTGGGCACGATACACAGGAAGGAGGATGAAGTGGTGGTGGTACATATTTAATGAAGAAGTGACACTCCCTTTCCATGTTTCTATGGTGTGAAAAGGAATTACTCAACAAAGTAAAATTTTATAGAATCAAAGACAAATATTATATATTGCTGTCAGTGGCGGACACTGGAGGGTGAGGGGGTGCGGCCGTCTCATTCCAATGATGGGACAGACAATGATCCTTTTGTTAAAAACAACACAAGAAAACAACGATTTTTAATTGAAACAATAGCTTCACCCCCTCACTATTTCGCTTCACCCCCACAGTGTCTGCCACTGGTTGATGTCCCTGATTATACTTTAAAATGCACATGCTAGCAACAATTATTGAAATACTGGGTGTTTCAGAAAAAACGCAACCCAACTACTGTATAATAGAAAATTTTCAAAAATGAATAGAAGTACTGTATACTATCTGAAAGATTGCTTGTTCACTTAAGATAATAAAGGGCACATAAAGACAAAGAAAGAAAGAACAATAAGGTAAAGGAAAAAAAAGATTGCGAAAGAAAAAAAAAAGGGAAAAAAGAGAAAAGAAAAGAAAGAAAAAGAAAGCGCAGCTTTAGTTAGTTTAGCCTCTTGGTAGCCGTTACATATTCTATAGCTGCCAAGAGTATGTCTTTACTTGAAACATCTAGAAAATTTTCATTCACATGGAGAATTACATTAAGCAATTCGTCTTCGCATAAACTATTGATGTCTACTCCACGGGAAGCCGAAATACGGTTACTCTGTCATGGAACATTGGTCTATGAGTAGTATATTCATGACACGGCAGCAAAAAGTGTGCAGCATCTTCCACACTATCGTTCGACAGGCACATTGATTGGGTCAGTCGTATCTCTGAAATTGTGCCTAAACCTGTGATCTCTCAGATTACCAATTTTTGAAAATGTTTACCTGACCTTATACCAATTTTTCAAGAATGGCCTATCAATTTGTTCTTTGTACAAAAATCACAAAAATGGATACCGTTCTTTATCCCAAAATTGTGGAAATAAATGTTTTTCTTTATATCAAAATCATGAAAATTGATACAAGGTTCCTTTTACTAAAATCGTGAAAACAATACCTTTCCCAAAAGCACGTCCCAATCAACCAAAACATACATAGTGCCCCGCCAGGAGGATTTTCGGTTCAATTTGCAAATTTCTGTTTCCAGAGAGTATGCATCTTGGACATTTAGGCAGTTTCTCAAGTAGCCTTTGCAAATCTTTCTCTCGAAACAAGAGGGTCTCAAACCCACGGAAATTTCCGTGGAAGGTCGATAGGCCAGTCTGTGACTACCCACGGTTTTGAAAGAATTTTTTGTGTCACAGACATTACCATGGTTTGCCGTGGTTGATATGCTAAGTGCTGAGCCTTTACTAGCCTTTAATTTCTGTTTATTTTTCAAAGTCCAGAAGGTCCAATTACAGTTGATTGTGATTGGTAAATGGGCTTTAATTGGCTCTGTCCTTGATATTGCACTTTGTAGACATTGAATGCCCGTGGTTTCCAATGGCTGTCCGTGGAGAAGTAGGTGGAGATATTCCATGGTTTGAACATAATTGTTCTCAGTCACAGAATAGTCCATGGACACCATAGACTCTCAACGGAAATATCCATGGGTTTCAGACCCTCCTTTCGAAACCAGGCAATAATTTTCTTTCCTCCAACTCAGTACCAGGCCCATGTGCAGATAGAGGTACGCCGTGCGTTTTGTATCACAAACAGAACAATTTTTCAGTACTGTCTGTCGATCAAATAATACAGTAGGTCAAACCATCAAAACAGGACAAAGTTTAGAAAGGTTCTTAATAACAAAGTATTTTGTGCAACTCATGCTTTGATATTCAAATTTCGGAGTTTCGGCAATGCGATCTTTGCCAAGTTATACTAAATCATTTGTTTCAATTTTCATGTGTGCACTAATCACTGCAGGACTTACAACTTTTGATTGCTAGCAGGTCGCATGCTTTGGGTATTTGCAGCAGCCTGTACATAAAGTTTGTCCTACCTCTTAAATTTAGGTTCACATCATAACGGTTGGACAAAGGCAAACAAATCAACAACAAGGGGTTCTGTTAAAATTCTTCCATGAAAGGAAGTGTCCACAATCTTAGCACTGATTAAATGAGCAATGTTGAGGATTGTTGTTGGCAAATTTGCAAAATATTAACAAAATGACATCATCAAGGATTATTTGTGGCATGCAGGCTGAGGGGGAGGGGGGTTCTCCCATTATGGCTCAACAGGAGGGTTTGGTTAAAGACGGACAAAGCACAACTTTTGAGAATTAGTCTTAAAAGGTAAGTATCTTTTTACGGAAACTATGGTAGTTGGTGGACCTAAAATTGGGTCATTTGGTGGCATCTCGTAATGAACATTTTCAGCAGTGTTTCATAAGTTGCTACTGTAAAAACTGATGGAACAAAGCAAGAAAACTTCAAAATTAATTGATGATCATTGTTGCAACTATTAGCCTCCATGGGGACTATGGACTTTATCATCCTGCAGAGGAGCGTACAGAGTCAAATTCTTAATATTGGCGAGGAATCTTAGAATACAACCAATATACAATAGGTAGTATGTGTATGACAAATAGGGCCATTTTTTGTAGCCATTTGGTAAGACCCTCAAACTGACTGGATCTCCTGTTAGGCCATAATGGGAGTACCGCCAGACTGTCTGGCGGTACTCCCATTATGGCCTAACAGGAGACACCTTATAGCCAACAGGAGACACCTTGTGTTGTCTGAGACACCTTATAGCCAAAATAGAATTTTCATTTGATGTGAGAGACCCCTAAACAAGAAAACCTTAAATTTCATTTCATATATTTATTCCTTCCTAAATTTAGTCCTGTTTTGATGAGTATAAAACTAAAAGTATAAGTATAATAATAAAATAGGTTCTTTCTTTATCTCGCCTAATAAGTAAGGCCATATTTTTAGAGACGTTTTCAAGTTTTCCCTTTTTTAAGAAAAGTTTCCTTTTTCCTTTTAGTTTTTTTAAGTTTTAGAGAATAAAATCTGAAAAGCGATCTCTACAATACTAACCTTGCACTTTCTATTTTTCTTGTACTTGCGACTGTTGTCAATACTGTCAGAACAATGCGATATTATGTATTTGATCTCCTTTCCTTTCTCTTCTTGTGTTGCAGGTTGCAGCCTAAAAATGTTCGCAACATATTTTATTTGCCTCGTATTCACATTGAGGTTACAAGTCCGAGGAGATTTAAGCGTCCCCCCGTGCTAAGAGTAGCTGCGCATGCGTAGTAGTGTTTTGGCGTCAACCTGAAGCGAGGAAGCTGTGGAGCGACGAAGCAAGAAAAGTTTGAGTCAAAAGCAACATTTGTTGTTGTTGTATGTGTAAACAGCGGACTTATTTAAGAACAGATTCACTGATGCACTGCTACTAAACTTGTTAAAGATGGAGTAAAACGCAGGCCGAGATGGAATTACATCATCAGACATGGAATGGAATTACATGGAATTACATCATCAGCCTATTTTTATGGACAAAATTAAATCGAACTCTTATGTTAAATATGACTGGTCTTTTCATTGAACTTTTACGCCCTAAAAAATTTTTACTGTACATATTGTTATTAGGATTTTAGTTTTAATTTTAATTTTAGTTTATTATATTTTACTTTGTGAACCAGGCTGAAAACAAGTTTTTAACTTAGCCCTGTTATTCACGTTAAAGAATTTTATACATACATACATACAATTACAAGACGAAGATTGGCCTAAAGTGGACACCAACACTCAACCAACCTCCTTCCTCTCGAACGAGAGGAGAAATTCTATTTGACTCAAATATCTCCAGTTATTTTTGACAACTTGTTGAATTGAAGTCATTAAATATCTCCATAGAAGATGGAGAATGTCGTTACAAACAAATGATCAGAGAGAGTTTACTTTTCAACGGAAGCTGATTTCAAGAAGGGATGCATTCAAGAAATGAGTGGAGTTTGCAGCACTTCTAACTATGGTTTGAGCATGTTTGAGCAAAAGATTGAAAGAACACACAATACATAAGTCATAGGCCTATACCTATAATGTCTGCAGAAAAGGACAGGAGGAGCAAATGTTGATGAAAATGAACTACCCTGCATGACAAAGGACATATATTTAACTTTCCAAATTATCT
The DNA here is from genome assembly GCA_004194415.1 of Aurelia aurita. Taxonomy (NCBI): domain Eukaryota; kingdom Metazoa; phylum Cnidaria; class Scyphozoa; order Semaeostomeae; family Ulmaridae; genus Aurelia; species Aurelia aurita. The sequence goes on along the minus strand of REGM01000155.1, from coordinate 20,632 downwards.
GGTTTTGTTGTGTTACTTGTTCTTGAAAACCTGCAGTTACTTTTGTTTCAGAAAAGGCAACAATTTTTTCAAGAGATTGTATAATTATTTATTTTCACTCAACAACTTTTCATAGGTCTTTTCACTGACTTTCACTAAATAACAGTGTTCTTGTTTATTTTTAATGATACCAGTGTGAAACTTTNGGAGAAGACTTAATAGATATTCAAATTTTAGCTTCAAAGAAAAGGGCTTATTAGATAGAGGACGTAATAGAGAGGGGCTAGATAGAGCTTCTCTTTCCTTCTCTAACGAATGCGAAGCACGACGGCGGGCCGGCGCGGCGCCGCAGGCGACGCGCGGCATGCCTAGTATCTCCATAGAAGATGGAGAATGTCGTTACAAACAAATGATCAGAGAGAGTTTACTTTTCAACGGAAGCTGATTTCAAGAAGTTATGCATTCAAGAAATGAGTGGAGTTTGCAGCACTTTTAACTATGGTTTGAGCAAGTTTGAGCAAAAGATTGAAAGAACACACAATACATAAGTCATAGGCCTATACCTATAATGTCTGCAGAAAAGGACAGGAGGAGCAAATGTTGATGAAAATGAACTACCCTGCATGACAAAGGACATATATTTAACTTTCCAAATTATCTGGTTTTGTTGTGTTACTTGTTCTTGAAAACCTGCAGTTACTTTTGTTTCAGAAAAGGCAACAATTTTTTCAAGAGATTGTATAATTATTTATTTTCACTCAACAACTTTTCATAGGTCTTTTCACTGACTTTCACTAAATAACAGTGTTCTTGTTTATTTTTAATGATACCAGTGTGAAACTTTGATTTTCAAATAATTTTTAATGTGTCAGTTTTCTCCTAGACTATATGTGGGTACCCCATCACAAAGTGAAATGTGACTCTAAATTGTCTCAAAAGTGAATTTGAATGTTTTAGCATGGTTTTATTTTTAGCTCCTCAGGTAAAAACATGCTTTAGAATTAGGAAACAGACTCCACTGCTGTGCAAATTTTTAGAGTTTGGTGCAACGCAGACAAAACTCTTTTCTTGCTACACCACATCTCACTAGATACAAAGTTTCTGCATGGGTTTTCTCCAAAATAACTCGTTCTGTGTAAACAACAGATTTGTGAAAGTTGGCTGATTCCCTTTATGTGAAGACAATTTTGCCTTGCTTTGCAAATAAGAAAATACTTTTTTGGGACTGCACATAACAGGGAAGAAGGCAGCCTTGATACAAAATTACTTGCTGTTCTATTATCTGATGTCATCTCTGCTATATTGTTTGAACTGGCAATGTGAAAACTCTGTAACCCACTGACATATAATCAACTTGCAACTTTTTATCAGTCACGAAAGAAATTGAGATAACCTCAGTAGTGCAACCCCTCAGCATGGTAAAAAGTAGGCCTTAGCCTACGTTTACGATCTGAAATCAGACTGCCTCTAGGGGTGTTTATAAAACGAAGACCGAAGACCGAAGATAGAAAACGAAGACGAAGACAGACCAACGGATAGGCTCCCAAAGGAAAAACGTTTACTGTGGAGATTCGGATTTCGAATTGTAACCATAGATGCAATTCCCATGGTAATAGCTTCGTAATAGTATTGCGAATTTCATTGGAATATTGAAAAGCAACGAGTAGCCGAAGTTGACCCAAGAGACATGGACAAAAGAAGTCTAGAATTAGAAGGTTTTGTCCTATTATAAAGCGAAACACATTTCGTTCCCTAAGTTTCAAGAAAACACGAGGTTAAACGAATGCTAATATTGCAAAGGAATACAACTGATTTTATCCCCAAGAGGTAAAAGGATTTCATTGCCAATTTCGCAAGCAAGGAGCAGACGAAGTTTATTTAAAGAAGAGACGCAGATAAAAGAATCCTAGATTTGGAAGGTTTTTATTGGTTTTGTCTTACATGCAGAATTGCAGACATGGTAATAGAATCGCGGGTCCTTCTCGTACATGCCCTTAAATTCAACTAGTTCTGACAAAAATGCAAAGCAATATGTCTTCCCAGAACCTGTTGGCGAGCAAACGAACACATCTTCTTCTTTGATAATCTTCTGATAAACGGCTTTCTGGAACGCCCTGAAACTCACGCCATGGTTTTCTTCGATTGCAGCGATTATCGCATCCTCCATGTTGGAAAACTGCCAACCTGTTTCATTTTCACTTATATTGT
>REGM01000154.1:749728-776214 GCA_004194415.1 Aurelia aurita | reverse complement strand
TCGGTTATCGTTCGGAGGGAAAAACTCTGGAGCCGGGTAAAAATGTTTGTCTTTGGTGGGCACACCCCCGTACAATTGAAAGTCAAGTACCCCCCCCGGGAGTAGAATTCGTTGAATTTTGCAAGTTGATTGCCACCACAGCTTCTTGTGGTGAGGGCCGAAATAGGGTCGAGTTTTTCAGAGTAATAGTATGATTCTCTGCTGAGAGAAGTTATGTCATTCAAGTCATAGAGCACAGGAAACAAGATAATAAAGTAATAAGTCTAACTGAGGCCTACTTCGCTTGATCAGGATGAATGCTAATCGATTTTACAGCATTCTTTCTAGGCTTTTTCCAACACTGCATAATCATTGAGCCTACCAGGCAAGTAATCTCAATCAGTGATATAAAGGATGCCCCCAGGAACATCCCCATTTGACCACCAAGGTCACTTACAATCTTGGAAAATGTATACAACTGTTTTTCTTCAATCTCTGTCGTTGAAAGTTCATCATAATAAACATTCAACATAATCAAATGCTTCTTTACAAGTTCCTCTGTGACGTCATTCACTGATACCCCAGCAACCTTTGCGAGCACAGGTTTCAGGAAATGAATCTGCCACGGTTGGGGCCAAGGCTCTCTGTCCACTTTGGTCTCGTATTTGGTCTCGTAACAAGGCAACGGGCAATCACATCGTTTAATATTTATCGCATCAGTGCATTCAAAATAGCATTCTAATCTTTTATTCCCAGTTTTGTTTCCTACTGGAGGGTATCTTTGTGGCGGCATCAAATTTTTTAACACAGATGGTACATCCCCACAGCTATTATAACACTCGTGAGCCATGCAGTTATAAAAGCAAGTTGCTCGAGAATAATGTTCACGATAGATTTCACTGTGTGCCACTGTGGAGCCGTCAGTACATTTTGACGGAAAGGGACTTCGCAGTCTTGTAATCTTTGTTTTACGGACAGTAACATGTGTATAAAAGCCTGTCGGTAGGCTCACACCTTGGAAGTGCCGCATCATTTCTTTGGGGTCATGAACATCTAGATATATCCCTTTTCTTTCGTCTGTTATGGGTGCACTCATTTCAATAGCACTCTTCTCACTCGCATTGAAAAAGAGGTACATTCGTAGACCCTCTCTTAGACTCTCTGAATACTGGATGAGAGATAAGTTCATATTTAGTCTAAAGCAGGGCATTGCAGTTGGTGCTAGTTCGTAATCCTTGGGAAATTTGATGAGCCTATGACTTGATATTGCTGTTTTGTATGCGTAGCTCGCCAAGAACGTTTTGCAACCATTCATAAAATATTCTCTGTTTTTATCAGTCCTGAAATAAGATTGATTAGTTTGGGAGCAATTTTCTGGCAGCTGCTGATAAGCTGCACTTTGCGATGCATCCAAGAACGGAGTCATCAGATTCGTATTACAAAATGTCATGGTTGGTAAGCTCATGTTCTCTGCAGTTTTGGTGGTTCTAGTAACATAGATCTCATTACTTCTAAACATCTTGATGACATCTAATGTGAAGTATAAGTAGAATAACACTGTAACGGCAAACAGGACTGACCAGACCAGCCGCCTACGCCAAGATGTCGCGTTGAGGATTTTCGGTAGGCCATGAATCGTCAAACTTTCGACTTCTTCTTCGAAGTCCTTCGGTTCCATCTTCAGTTAAATATTAATTTTCAGGAGCCTTCTGTCTTGTAAGTAGATGCCTCTCAACGTAGAAGCGTGCTCTCTGAAAACGCTTGGTAATGAGGCCCGTCAACCTGTGAAATTTGCTCCAAGTTGAATATGTCGTCTCCCACTTCAATATTTTCTTATTTCTTATAATCGCTAAACTTTAGGCACAAGCAGAAGTAATTGTCACACATCTGGTTGTTGTCTTAGTAAACATCTGCAAAGAGCAATGAAGTCGAATTTCGATAAACGGCTCATCAAGCTTTCCTTACTCAAAAGGTAATAAAAGCTCACTAGAAACTGCGTCTTGCCATTTACATCAGATGAGTTGCAACTGACAGCTCTTCCTACAAGTTAACTTCAGAGCAATTAGACATCCTCAAACATGGTATTTTCCAGTTTTCTCCACACAGACTCTCTTTTACAAGTTCAATGTTGCGAGAACGACCTTCAGTGATGCATGGTTACATTGACGGAATCAGCTTCTTCTGGGGGATGGTGCTTGCAAACTTGCAAATTCTCTGGAGATTCAAGATGGTTTAAAGTTGAGTTAATTTTGTGATTTATCGTTACAAACAAAACTTTCTGTACGCGTTTTCTTGATTTCCTCGACCTGCTTGCTAAGCTAACCTATTACCTCAGTCATCTAAGCACTCCTGAAATGTCATGTGATTGAAAGAGAATCGTTCTTTCACAAATCTTATTCTGACCAGCCAGCCGAAGTGCCTGATTTCCAGATGGTACAAGATCTATTCCACCTGATCAATCGATATTTCTCCTATCATTTAAAAAACTAATCTTTTCATTTCTTTGTCAGTGGTTAGAACCTTCCCACTACTCATCATGAAATCAAGTTGAGATGATTAACAAGTGAAATGATTAACATGACTATTTAGGAATGCATATTGCACAATACACTAATTAAAAATCTGCTCTCTCTCTACCAGACGTTTTAGAACTACTGAGAAGATATCCACAACTTCAAATTAAAAACCTTCGCAGAACTCATTACTGAACCAGCTCTATTGGTCAGAATGTTTCACGAACAATCGACTTTTAGAAGGAAAATTAATTAGGCCCTCAAAATGGCAGCAACGAACAAACAAAAATAAACATCTGCTTTCGGTATATTTATCTTCAAAGTAATTTAACTTTAAGAAAATAAACAGGCAGAAGAAGCTGTGGAACATTATTTGTTTGTAATTTATTAAGCAAGAATGACGAACAATGTTAAATTCTGCTTCGTACGTTATTATTAATCAATCCTGAACGCAAATTGACGGCTGTTTGTAACCCACGCAATCACGAAATCACGAAACGAAATAGCGAAATAACGAAACCGGATTGATTTTCCCTCCACTGTACATTATAGTTATACGAAATATCAGTAAATACGAATAAGTAGAGACAAAACTAACATAAATATAACCCAAAACGAATCAATAGACGATTATGGAAAAGATGGCGTCGGTGGGCATTTGACCAAGATGCATTGCGTTTGATGATCGAATTTCTATAGAATCACTGTTGATTCCATTATAGAACGCAATGCTTCTTGGCCAAATGCCCCCCGACGCCATCTTTTCCGTAATCGTCTATTGCGACATATTTTCAACTCGGGGGGGGGGGGGGGGGGGGTTACACGACTTGTGGATGGACGGAGGTCTGCCGCCCGNGGTGGGGGGGGGGGGGGGGGGGGGGGGGTGGGTTACACGACTTGTGAACAGACGGGCAGGGGCGGACTTGCTACAAATTTAGGTCCCGTGCCATTTTGCGGAGAAAGGGCCCCAAGACCGAAGGCAACCAGCCAAAATATCAGAGGGGTCGGGGGGTACTCCCGCGGAAAATTGTTTGTGGCAACATCCTTTAGATTGGCTTAAAATGGTATTGGAAATATCTCTACTAATTCAAATGGGTTACCTACAAACAGCATTTGATATTGCTACTTTATATAAAGTGATCTTTGTAGAGTCATCTAAATTTTTTTTTTAAATCCCTTTGAATGTGGCCCAAGAAATAATATTGTCACTTACATAAGATTTATAATAAAGAGCTAAAAATAAGTGACATTGCTATCAGGCCTGTAGAAGCGTTTTAGCGACTAGGGGCACTGACTCGCGCCGAAGGCGCGAGAAAAATGGGGTCTGGGGGCAGCGCCACCAGAAAGTTTTCCAAGGCCATGCCTTTTACTTTATCATAGAACGCATCTCCCGACACTATGTTTGACATTGCTAAAATAGAAATTTAGACAATTTTGTAGTGACCTCTTTTTAAAGCAGCAACAATAGGTAAAATTTTTAGGGGCACACTAATTACTGGTTGGCTCAGAAAGCCGCTTTCGATCCATTGTTTGCCACTGCTGAAATGGAAACTCAAACAATTTTGCAAAGTTCTTACTCCACCAAATCTATACTCAACCAGTTTCTCAAAGAATCCCATTTTTGAAAGAATCCCAAGAAAGAGAAGTGGGAAAATGCCCGGCCAGCTACAACTAAACTAAAATAAGAGATACTTTAAAATACATTGCTTTGATTTTACTTGACGGCTATTTGCAATTGGTAGATAAGTAAAATTTCGACAGATAAAAGTAATTGCTAGTTTTTGTACTTCATTTATTACATTGGCAAAAAGAGGTGGGTTATCTTTAGCATTTACCGACCGCCAGATGCTTCCAATTTGGAACTATTTTTCAGAGAACTGTCTTCTTGCTTAAACTCAGCCTTGGACAAATATGACAATGTTATGATTATGGGCGATATAAACATTGATACTCATGATATTCAGCATCCCGGACATACTAAGTTAATTTCCTTCTGTGATGTATTTGGACTGTCAAATTTAGTAAAGGATAAGACATGTTTCACAAAAAATCATAGTTCGTCAATTGACGTTATGCTCACGAATAAACCCAGATGTTTTCAAAATACCACCGTTTTTGAAACTGGTCTAAGCGACTTTCATGGCCTTGTCGTAACTTTTATGAGAACACACATTCCCCGTCTCAAACCTAAAGTGATTAGATATCGTAGCTATAAGAAATTTGAACCTGAAAAATTTCTCCAAGATGTAAAGAATATTGACTTTAAAGCTGATGTAAATGACGCGGATTTGTCTTACAGGAATCTTTCATCTGCTTTCAGAACACTTGTAGATAAGCATGCACCTTTAAAAACAAAAGTTCAGAGGGGAAATACTGCCCCTTTTATGAATCAGCAATTACAAAAGGCAATTTATACCAGATCGAGGCTTAAAAAAATATCTAATAAAAACCCTACCGCAGAAAATAGAACTAAGTTCAAAAAGCAACGAAATAAATGTGTCTCTATAAGAAAGAAGGCTATGAAAAACCACTTTAAAAAAGCAACTAGAAATGGTACTATGTCAAATAAAGAATTTTGGGATCTTGTTAAACCCTTTCTTTCAAATAAAGGGGGACTTACGAGTAGCGATATTTCTCTTGTAAAAAATGATACCGTTGTAACTGATGACCAGGAATTGACAGAGATTTTCAACGACCACTATGTAAATATTGTAGAAAAATCCAGCGGTAAGAAGCCTATTAGCCTTGCTACAGATACTGGAATTTCTGATGACCGTCAAATTGTTCGCTTGATTCTTGATAAGTATAAAAACCATCCTAGTGTCCTAGCTATTATTCAAAACCCAGAGCAAGTGTTGGATACCTTCACTTTTCAAGAGGTAGAAAATCAAGAAGTTGCGCAACTATTAAGATCCTTGGATGGCAGGAAATCTACCGGTGAAGATCAAATACCCCCGAGGCTGGTATCTCTAGCTGCAAATGAGCTTACAAACACTTTAACAACGGCAATAAACTGTAGCATTCGTAATTCCCGTTTTCCAAACGATGCAAAAAAAGCGGCAGTCTGCCCATTAGATAAGGGGGAGCCCAATCGAACAGTAGAGAGGAATTTTCGCCCAGTTAGTGTTCTCAATACCTTTTCAAAGATATACGAAAAAGTCTTAAAACAGCAACTGGTTAAACATTTAGACAACACGCTTTCTATTTTCATTGCGGCCTATAGACAGGCATATGGCACCCAGCATGTTTTAATACGTCTGATAGAAGATTGGAGGTCTAACCTCGACAACGACTATCTCGTAGGAGCGATTCTAATGGATCTTTCGAAAGCCTTCGACTGTATCCCACATGATTTGCTTATTGCCAAATTACATGCATATGGATTTGATGAGGATGCACTAGTCCTTATCTATTCGTATCTCAAAAGACGAAAACAATGTGTTCGGATAAATAATACTTATAGTTCTTTTCAAGAGGTTATATCTGGTGTACCCCAGGGCTCCGTGCTGGGACCTATCCTGTTCAATTTTTACATAAATGATTTATTTCTTTTCATAAAACAGGCAACGCTTTATAATTACGCTGATGACAATACACTTGCTTATTTTTCTAAAAGCATGCCCGATCTGGTGAATATTTTGGAAAAAGAAACCGGAGTTGCCTTATCATGGTTAGAAGAAAATGAAATGATTGCCAACCCTGAAAAATTCCATGCTATATTGCTCAGGAAAGACCGGACAGATACCAGTGGAGAACAGATTAACATTAATGGCAAAATGATAAAATCTGAGGAGACCGTGAAACTTCTAGGTGTTACATTGGATTATAAACTTGATTTCGACCCACACATTTCTAATCTTTGCAAAAAACTGCCACGCAATTGAATGTTCTTAAAAGAATAAAGACTTTTATTGGCTTTAAAGAGAAAAAGATTTTTGTTCAGAGCTTTGTATATTCTAATTTTAATTGCTGTCCTTTGGTATGGTATTTTTCATCTTCCAGATCATCACAGAAAATTGAACAGTTACAAGAACGCGCTTTAAGATTTCTCTATAATGATCATACCAGTTCGTACAACGAGTTACTCTTAAAGTCAGATAAATGCACGATGCTTATTGCTCGACAAAGAATCCTTTGCATTGAAATATTCAAAACAGTGAAACAGTTAAACCCACCTTTTATGCAGAACATATTTAAATTACGGTCTGCAAATTATTCATTAAGAAATCCAAATAACTTAGCCCATGTTAGGCCTAATCAAACAACATTTGGGTCCAACAGTCTAATGTCTATTGGGCCACAGATTTGGAATGGCCTACCAAACGAGCTAAAATCTGCAGAAAATTTGAAAATTTTTAAAAATCTAATAAAACAATGGGACGGACCGACTTGCAAATGTAGTGCCTGTCAGTGCCTGCCTGTCAGTGCAATTTAAGGTCTTGACGTAGTTTTACCAGTGCAATTAAAATTTATAAAAATATTTAATTTGTTTTCCGTATACATATTCGATTTTGATTAGTTAACTCTGTATTATAGCTGAAGAGAATAGCTATATCAGCATACATATAGCATACAATATATGATGTATATATGTGTATATATATATTGTTAGCTACAGTGTTAAATCGAATTAAAATAAATCTACAACAAAAATTGGCTACGTCTTGGTAACTTTAGCTGTACCTCCTGAAACTTTATTATCAAGAGGGCTGAACCTTCCGAAACTCTGTTTGAGAAGAATATCGTATTTTCCTTCAGTAATTTTTGCTTAACAAGACAAAAGAAAACATGCAACCTTTGGAAACTATTGGGGGGTTTTGGAATTATTAATTATTAATGGTAATTATTAGTCAATCATGATCGTAAATTGACGGCAGGCGGCGGGATCGCTGGAAATTAATTAGTTGGAGCTTTAAAGGAAGAAATAATCTCAGCGGTGCACAACGAAAGATGTTTTCACATGGTCTGCTTTTCGACATGGCAGAAACTGGTTTTATTTGCCACTGTTGCAGCATTTTTGGAAACTCCTTTTTAAAAACGTCCACTTCCACCAAAGTTTTTCAAAAGCTTCATTTTTAATGCGAGTTTGACGTCTATTCAACCGGGTGACCGGGTGCCCAAAAATGTAGACACGATTGAGAAATCACAAATATTGTATTATAACTCCTATCATTAAAAGTTCCTTTCCGCACTCTTTTTCAATGATGAAATTACTTATAAAAGTAATAACAACTTTGTTCTTAAAGGGTAAATAATAACATCTCGAAAACCATAAATTGAAACATGCTCTTTAAGGGGCTTTATTATTCTTGACCAACGGAAATAATTTTGCGAGTTGTTTAATAACATATCATGACAGTGTGCATTCCTTTCTAACCTTTAAGGCCAAGAGAAAAATGACCAAACAAATTGAAAAAGACATAGAAAAAGACAAAGACAAAGACAAAGACAAAGACAAAGACAAAGACAAAGACAAAGACAAAGACAAAGACAAAGACAAAGACAAAGACAAAGACAAAGACAAAGACAAAGACAAAGACAAAGACAAAGACAAAGACAAAGACAAAGACAAAGACAAAGACAAAGACAAAGACAAAGACAAAGACAAAGACAAAGACAAAGACAAAGACAAAGACAAAGACAAAGACAAAGACAAAGACAAAGACAAAGACAAAGACAAAGACAAAGACAAAGACAAAGACAAAGACAAAGACAAAGACAAAGACAAAGACAAAGACAAAGACAAAGACAAAGACAAAGACAAAGACAAAGACAAAGACAAAGACAAAGACAAAGACAAAGACAAAGACAAAGACAAAGACAAAGACAAAGACAAAGACAAAGACAAAGACAAAGACAAAGACAAAGACAAAGACAAAGACAAAGACAAAGACAAAGACAAAGACAAAGACAAAGACAAAGACAAAGACAAAGACAAAGACAAAGACAAAGACAAAGACAAAGACAAAGACAAAGACAAAGACAAAGACAAAGACAAAGACAAAGACAAAGACAAAGACAAAGACAAAGACAAAGACAAAGACAAAGACAAAGACAAAGACAAAGACAAAGACAAAGACAAAGACAAAGACAAAGACAAAGACAAAGACAAAGACAAAGACAAAGACAAAGACAAAGACAAAGACAAAGGCAAATTGAATTCAATCTAATAATCTTCTGCGCATTTTTGAAGTATGCTTCAAAACCAGGCAGCTATCAAAACAGTCATAGCTACCAGTTGCATCATAAAGAGGTACTTCTTAAATGACAACTTTATTTGGTCCTTCATCTATGAGCCAAAATGGAAACATTAAGATTAATCTTGTAATAGAATCTTTGTGATCTTTTAAACATGTTGGGACTTCCATTAGTATCCAGAAATTTTAATTTTTTTTAACTCAAATGCATTTCATACAGTTTATTTATTCAAAACTAATTCCTTGGCAGGTCAGACAGATAAAAGACTTTAGACAGCAGTTTGAACAGAATTTCTACGCTAATAATCTAACAAATATTCTTTACCGTCTACCACCTGTTCTAAAAACCTGTGCTTGTTTTATCGATAACTGTGGAGGAGCCTTAACTTTGGTCATTTGACATTTACTTATTTTTGCGACAAGGAGCTTTACCTTACAATTTGATGCCCCAATTTTGAAAATTGGCCTAATATTAGCTGAAGTATATCATATTAAAACCGAAACCGTTTTAATTTCTTAAAAGAGCAATAGTAAGGCTGTGGCCTTTTTTTATGTTTGATTGTTGAGGTATTTCGTTGTCCTCCATTTAGAATTAATTGCTTGAAATTATCTGTTATAACAATGATGTCAATGATGGAAGATGATTAGCTATTTTTGAAATAAATCATGGTAAAAAATTGTTTACCTCAGGCACAACCATATGCTTAACTTTTTAGATTTTGGTAAAAGCTATACCTAAAATCTTTCCAAAATTAAATGTCAGGTGAGATTATCAATAATGCAATATTGCTCATCAATGACTTACCACGATGGATACACCGGTTCCCATTTGATCACCGATGTCAAGCATGGTTGGGTTAGATCATTAGCTGAATGGGTGACCTCCTGGAAGCACCTGGTATTGTAGGCAAAAACTCCTCGCCAAGGTGTAAAATTGATGCCTCAGTGATGAAGAAGGCAAGCAGGCCCGTCGGAAGCGAGGGGGCTGAGGGGGGGCTTCAGCCCCCCCCAATAATTTGCCAAAGTTTGGTTCTTTTTTTAATGAAAAGGCTGTGAAAGTCAAGCTTATGGAAATGAAGATATAAACTTATTTATACTCGAGGAAGTTATCAGAGTTCTTAAGCTATCACGTTTCTATTTCATGAAATTTAAAAACAGCCTATTTCTAAGTGATTTTGAAGTCCTATTTTCAAAATTTGCCGGGAAAGCCTCCTTAATATATGTACTTCATGGAAAGGTGCGCTGTATAAAAAGAATGATTTTACTATACTTAACTCGTGCAAAACATTTCAATTGTATTTATTCGCGGACATTTTTACCTGTCATAATTTTTTTTTATATTCAATATAAAATGTTTACAAAGACGAGATACCTAAGAAATTACTTATGAACTACTTTACAACACTACAAGGACGATACCCCGAAGAGGAAAAGATCATGACTACCTCGAGGCCATTACATAAAGAACATACAACTAAGTTAATACAACTAAATATGCGGTTACAAAAAGCTACACATAAACGATTTTTAGGGACAGTGCAAAATTTATCATATTACATGGCCGGTGGAGAAGAAAAATTCTTGCAAAAAAATCTGCTTACCCTGTATAAAATTACTGCCAAAAAACCAACTGCCCCGTCACAATTTCATTAAAAAATGTATATGCCCCGTATCCGTGAGCATTAAATGTTATACNACTGACTCAAATGGTGATACCTCATTGTTGGTTTCTATATCGCCATTTCATAGTTAAGGATTTTAGAACAGTGCCTCGCAAACAGAATGAGTACAACAGTCCGATAAATGTAGCATAAAAGGGCATGTAGAATGTCTGCAAGTACATTATCATTTGATTCATCCACGATTCCTTGTAGATTACAACTCCAGAAAGACATTTCAGATCATATATGACGATTGTTGTAAAAGATGCAAAATCTCAACGAAAATACCCAAAAAGAAAAAAAGTCTATGAAAAATTATTGGATACGAATCTGTACGAAACCTTCGGCAAAACTGCAGCCAATGCTTCAAATTTGACAACAAAGTATGTCGTGAAGACATGTTTTGACATGTATTTAACGTTTTCAACTGGTTTTTTCAAATATTTACAATTTTTAGGCCTAAATTTTCGAAAAAGGTACTGGTCCGCATTCGTGAAAATTGAAAAGAACGAAAATCGCGAAAATATATATTTTTGGTCACAATATAGTCAGAGTCTTCCTCATTCAAGTAAAAAAAAGTTTGTATAAATCAGAGTTGGCAAAGCGATTCTACAGGCATTTGAAAATTCACTGTTTTGTAGACAATGGTAGATTTCATCCTGAAATTGATTAAATGTTGCATTTCATTTGTTTACGTTAACTTTGTGTATTTTTAGCTCAGCGAGTAGGACTCCGATTAAAATGAGGTTTTTTGTATTAAACTAATCCATGTGTTAACTTTGAATTAAAAAAAGAGCCAAAGTCATTCTTCAAAATTAATTTTTTGGTATTTCTATATTGCCCTGGATCACTGTGCCCTGTATAAAATTACTGCCAAAAAACCAACTGCCCCGTTACAATTTCCTTAAAAAATGTATCTGCCCCGTATTCGTGAGCATTAAATGTTATACAGTACGACAGGTGAATTTGCTAATGACCATTACAAAATCCATTTTTGCTCTTACAAGTCCTTGTCAACAAAATATTGACTTTGAAGACGACAAGATGTGTTCTTGCAGGCAATTGATATGGAAATTCTACACCATTTTATACACATCTCTGCGAGCATTTCTCATCTTGCATGATTTGCAATTTCGTCTTCAAAATGAACAATTTTATGTTTCAAACTGCACCTTGAGCTCATAAAAAAGTTACTGCCCTGTACTTACTTGCCCAATAAAAAGTATCGACCCCGTTCTGCATAAGCTCAAAAAAAGTAGTTGCCCTGTTGGGTTTTGCACCGGCCATGTTATAAAATAAATTTTGCACTGTCCCTTCGTGATAGATACTAAGGCGGGTTTCACATTGGAACTTGGATGTCGGGCTAACATAGACGATAATGTTGAGCAACAGGACCCCAGACGAGAGAACAACACCGACAACCACCGTCACTGGTCCCCGTCCAGAGTGTCCCCATTGCTCAATACACTGTGCCCATGCTTACAGGTTGGGGTCTTTTTTCGATATTGTTGATATTCATCAATTTGAGGCAGACTTTCTACTTTCATCCTTCATAGACTGAATCTTGTGTCTTTTTTTGACAAGAGGACAATGAACTACAGATTTCAACCAAAACTATTTCAATATGAATCAAGCATATTAGTTTTTCAAAAACATGTTAATGACGATCATCGAGCAACTCATGCATTATACAGAAGCAGTAGCCTGCGTGCAGACTTTGTTGGTCACTGGGGAGGAGGGGAAAGAAATTTCTTTCCCCTCCTCCCCAGTGACAAAAAGTCTGCACGCAGGCTAAGAAGCAGCTACTGTACCTGAAATGAGCAATTCTGAATATCACGCGAAGGCATAGGGAGAGAAACGAATGGGTACGGGAGCAGACAAGAGTTGTAGACATCATAGCCAAGGCGAAATCATTGAAGTGAGAGTGGGCAGGTCACATAGGAAGGATTGGAAGGATGGCAGATAACCGAGCGATGGGTAAAGAACTGCACGGAAGCGCATGAAAGGAAGCGCAGCAGAGGACGACCAGAGATGGAGAGATGAAATTGTAGAAAAAGCAGGGGTCAATTGGAGGAGAAAAACTGGAAATAGACTATGCAGGAAAACGTTGGGGTTTGGGAGGTCACCGGCCTGCAGTGGCCTGAATGGCTGATGATGATTGCCGTAAAAGCTCTATTAATCCCCCGAGGGGCTTGTCTAATTTCGGAGACTCCAGAGGGGGGGGCTTAAAAGAGAGAGGGGCTTATTAGAGAGGGGGGCTTATTCACAAAGTCAGATGACAAGGCTATAAAGGATAGCTTTTACGTCTATTACCTGATATTTTGCGGAGTCAACATACAGTTTTATGCGTCAAATACACAAATTCAACGCAGTTTTAATTCCAAACCATATCAAAATTAACATCAAAACTTGTTTTATCTAGTAAACGGAAAATCTCCGGTATCCTCTCACATTTGATAGGACGGCTTATTTATAATTTTGACTCAGAGGGGAGGGGCTTATTAGAGAGAGGGGGGGGGGGGGCAAATTGAGCTTTTACGGTATGATGATGATGATGATGATGATGATGATGTGATGGTGATGGTGATCATTTAGTGATGATTAATGATTAATGATTATGATGGTGATGATGATGACGAGGCCAGTGTCCAACCGAGGTTAAATTACGTATTTCTTCGAAACGAGAGAAAAGGCGGCAGAGCGTGTAGGGGAATAACCCGTACTACCATTCTAGTACCACACAGCAAAGAGAATGATGAAATGATCAAAAACAGGTCCTTCTTTGTCTTATTTTAAATCATTTATAAAATATAAACGTAGAAGGATTACATGACCATCATTTGAGAAGATTTGGTACCAGAAAGCAGAATGTATCGCGCCCATGTAAGTATTGTTTTCATGGCCTAAAATATATATTTTTATTTAGGCCACTTTTTCGTTCCTTTTGTTTTGTAAACAATAGCCGTTTTTGTAAAGTTCCCTCTTCATTCAACGCTACATCGAATTTGCGAAGGCATGCAATTATCTACTTGAACCAAATGTGTTTCTTATCACACAGTTTTCCCAACAGTTGTTTCCCCATTCATCATATAAAGCTGGCTGTGTTTAGAAAATGGGCGAAACTTAAGTTAAACAGGAAAAAATGCTGTCGTCTGTTCTTCATTTATCAAAATTTAATAAAATCACCAGAAATTACCGTTGCTTCTTTAATGTTCTTTGTTTTGAACGGTTCAGGAGCAGGACTGCAAATCTACAAACCAATGGCAATATAACATTTTGACTAAATTTTATGAGCAAAAAATCGAGCAGCCCATTTTTTCCTTCCCTGACCTTGTTGGGGATACTGCAAACTCCCCATGTTGTATTGGCTGAGGATCTTTGATGCATGCGTTCATCGTTGGAAATTCCCCCATTGCTCGACTGGGTTGACTATTTCAGGCCCCTGTGATCGGCACTGAGGATCACCCTGAATGCCCTACTGCGCAAAATCCAATGATCTTAAATTGGGGATTCATCCTTCATGGAGAAAACCTGTAAAGACTTACCCTAGCAGTATCCCGAACAAGACCCATGTTGCCCAGGCTGGAAAGTTACTTTTTGCCTGCGCAAGTTTAATAACCTAAAATCTTTGCAGTGAAATTAACAGCTGAGAACAATAGAAAATGATTTAATCCTTTATTTAACAGCTAATGCGCATGGTCAAGATCAACAAATGTGAAAGGTTTTGCATGTGCAAGTTATTGCGTGCACACAGCAAATGTTGCCACACTCCACCCTACCAAAACACACCATAATTTCACCAAATAAAAACCACCCAGGGTGAACTTTGGCTCCGTATTTTATTTTGGTGCAGTCTTCGCTGCAGAAAGATGCCCAGATTCACCCTGGGTAGATACAATTTTTTTTTTGAAAGTGGAATTCTTGTTTGTTACAGTCAGAAGATCTTGAAACAGAAAATGTTTCCCTTCATAGATTCCCAGGTCAGCTAACTAATCAACGTAATCAACTATCCAGGAAAAGTATTTTATTTATATACAGTTGAATCCTGGTATAACTAATCCTGGACATAACAAACATCCTGCTATATCAAACTAAATGCCTGGTGCCTTTAATGTCACATTATTTTGAAATACTTTAGGTTAACTCCCAATCAAACAAACCATTTTCTGGTTCTCTTCAGAGCTTGGTACTGTGATTCAACTGTACTGATCTAATGAATTCATTACAGAACCCAGAAGCTCCAGGCATGCACAACACACCCAGCATGTATGGGAGTGAGCCAAGAACAGACAGCTACACAAGGGTTTCATATAAAAGAAATGCAGGCTATTTCGAGAGAGTTGGAGGCAGTTGTTGTGGTGCTTTTGTTGGAATATTGTTGTTGATGGGAGGCTTTCCAGTACTCTTTTTGAATGAGGTAAGAGATATCAGGCTTTACACATATCAACTTGACAAGAATTATAAAAAATGCTTAAGAAATTTAGAGAATTCTTCACATTCTGATAAGAATTCTTCAAAGAATTTTCAAACAAAAATTCTTAAAGAAGCAAAAATATTTTCAAAATTTTTTAATTGATGTTAGAAAAAAAACTTACCAACTGGTAAAAGCAAAACTCCAAATTTGTTTGTTAAACATTTTTAATAATTTAGGCCAAATGTTGTTGCCCTTAGTGGTCAGTCACCATTTTTCTACAAGTACACATTATGGAGGCTAGCTACAATTCAGAGGCAAGGGAACGATAGAGCAGCCTCATTCTTATTGAATGTGATGTCACAGCGCACTGATCTATGTGCAAAATGATGTCACTGTGCACTAGTCTCTAATTTGAATACATAATTTTGCAGAGGAAAGACGAAAAATGATGGAAATAAGTACGATAGACCATTCATAGCATTATAATCTTTGATTTCATCATCAAGCATACCAAACCCGGATTTTTACTTTAAAGATTGGACCGGTGTAATAAGGGCCAACAGAGTATGATATTCATTAGTGGCAGACACTTAGGCAAATATTAGGGGCAGTGGCGGACACTTTGCCAAAAATTGAGGGGGCAAAGTTATTGTTTCAGTTAAAAAGCATTGTTTATTTCTATTGTTTTCAAACAAAAGGTCTTTGTTCTACCCAACATTGGGAGGGCGACCGCACCCTCTCGCCCCCCCTAGTGTCCGCCATTGGTATTCATGGCACCTACAGTATATTATCAACTCAAAGAGAAACCAAAGACCCTTCTAATATGTGACATTATATGTTGGTACTGAATTGCCACCTTTTTGCCGATGTAACTTGCCATTCTTTTTTCAAATTTCTCAAAGGGAAGAGCTGTGCAGACTGCCAAGTCATTGGATGAAGGTTTAGGAGTTGTGGTCCCATTACAATCATCAGATGTAATGTTTGATTCAAATAACAACAAACTTGTTCATCTTTCTGGATCACTCAAAACAGATTGGGTAAGTGTAAGCTATCGTTACTCTTTATTCTCCAAACGTCTACCAGCATCACCACATTACCTGGGTGTAGATACACCTGGTGAATCAGAAAAAGCTCACCATTTGCAACGCTGCTGTTTCCTAAGCCTTTTTTCATTACATTAAAAACTTACAAGACATTTTACTCATTACTGGTACTTAAGAAATATGGTAAAGAGATTCGGATGCAAAAAAAAAACGAGAAGATATACCACACTGAGGCCTTTCTAATTTACGTCGTCATCAGAGTGTGACTTAAAACAAACCTGTAAAACTGTAATTAACTTTAAAACTGCATTTGTTTTAAAGTCACACTCTGATGACGACATAAAGCAGAAAGGCCTTAGTGTGCTAAATCTTTTCGTTCTGCTCATTACAATACATACAAACTACGCTACAAGACNCATTACAATCATCAGATGTAATGTTTGATTCAAATAACAACAAACTTGTTCATCTTTCTGGATCACTCAAAACAGATTGGGTAAGTGTAAGCTATCGTTACTCTTTATTCTCCAAACGTCTACCAGCATCACCACATTACCTGGGTGTAGATACACCTGGTGAATCAGAAAAAGCTCACCATTTGCAACGCTGCTGTTTCCTAAGCCTTTTTTCATTACATTAAAAACTTGCAAGACATTTTACTCATTACTGGTACTTAAGAAATATGGTAAAGAGATTCGGATGCAAAAAAAAACGAGAAGATTTAGCACACTGAGGCCTTTCTGATTTACGTCGTCATCAGAGTGTGACTTAAAAAAAACCTGTAAAACTGTAAATAACTTTAAAACTGCATTTTTTTTAAAGTAACACTTTGATAACGACATAAATCAGAAAGGCCTTAGTGTGCTAAATCTTTTTGTTCTGCTCATTACAATACATACAAACTACGCTACAAGACTACAGATACCAGATACGATACCATGGGGAGCAAAATACTATGTCTACCCCTGGCCAATTGTCTGGCCAATTTCAAAAAGTAAGAATTACATAAACTACGCTTAACTGCACTACTACTACGATAAAAGGAAATTTACGAAAAGGGAAATTTGCGAAGAAGTACTTGGTGGTTGAGTGAGGTATACACTAGATTTTAAATGAACTCAATTAAACCGACCAGTTTTGTAGATGAACTGCACAGTCAACGCCAGTATATTTCTCTTGAGGTTATCAGAAAGGTCTTGATCACCATATAATAGAAGTTGCGTTAGAACATCATTTGAAAGATTGGTGATTTGGATAAATGGTGGTAATAATTCAACAACTCCAGCGAGAAGATCTCGTTGTTGAACATCAAAAGAAGGGCTGAGCAACAAAAAGTGCTCGGTATCCTCAATGCCATCGCTCCTTGAGCACATTGGGTTGACGGTATCCCTAAAATTATGTTTGAATTTGTGGCAGTTTAATTTGCTGAGACCAGGGGTGGTGCCAGGAATCTTCCGACAGAGGGGCTGGAACTTCCGACAGGGGGGCTAAAATGGCAAAAAATGCTGTTTTCGTACGTCATTTTAATCCAAAATTTTCTCCGATGGGGGGGCTGGATGCGTCCGATGAGGGGGGCTGTAGCCCCCCTAGCCCTCCCCAGGTGCTACCCCTGGCTGAGACCAACCCTAAATTGAGTGAGATAGGAGATATCCCTTAACATCATGCCCATGCATGAAATAAATGGAAAATAGTTTAGTTTTGGCTTCATACAAAAAAGTACACCCTTAGAATTTAACTGATATTTGAGCCCTAACTCATACCTTATACACATCAGCATGTCGTTTCATTTTCCGGTTGCTGAAGCTGGATGCTGTCACCCCATCCCACACCCTGATACTTCACCTACTGG
Organism: Aurelia aurita; assembly: GCA_004194415.1. NCBI lineage: Eukaryota > Metazoa > Cnidaria > Scyphozoa > Semaeostomeae > Ulmaridae > Aurelia > Aurelia aurita. Next base: position 758,558 of record REGM01000154.1, on the reverse strand, counting down.
GCCCATCTAAGTTTGAAGCCCTAGCTATATTACTTTAGCTCTTAATACAAGAACAAGTTGAACTTAAAGGCACACTGTACTGGCGCTGATTGGGTAAATAAAACAATGAAAAAGAATAGAATTAGGCAAGCTTCAGTAATTTCTCTGTACATCGAAAATCATGAAGATGATAACGATTTGGATCCCTTTATTCTCGAAAGAAGCATGATCCAAGAGCGTAAAGTATTGGTAATTATTTATAGGCCAGCTCTTTTGTTAGTGATTTAGACACCACAAGTAGCCAATCACATCCACGACAGTGTGCCTTTAATACAAGTTGAAGAAATTCTCCCATTGAACCACTTGGAAGGAACAAATGATGAGAAAATTTATGTTCTGTCGTAGGCTCTTTCGGATGATGAATATGGTATTTCTATCAATGCTGTGAAATTGCAAAGACAAGTGGAGATGTATCAATGGGTTGAACATGAATCAAAACAGTACTTATTAGTTTGTTATTTGATGGCCTATTTCAGATTTTAAACACAGGAAGCACTAAATGGTCTTGGTAAAGTTTCCTGATCAAAATTTGCAAGACTTCAAGCTAGTGCTCTGAGTTTGTGAACCAGTGCTGGATGAAAACTTTGATTTCCTCCAAAGCCGTGTTAATGTTTTCAGAATTTCTTTCCTTTATCGCTAGCAGGCGCAGCAGTTGCAGAAACCAAGCAACTTTCTCTTTGACGAATTCATATTTGCTTTCAATTACTCAACATCGATAATAAAATACAGAGTATAGGAAACATAATCTCTGCCATGATAATCTCCTTTCTTCCTTTTCCTCTGCGTTCCTTTTTCTTCTTTCTTTCTTAACCACCTCACTGGATACTTTTTAGTTTCAAAATTGACACCTTCACCTTCCTGGAAAAAAATTTCGCGACGTTATATATATATGTTTTCCAGCACTCTTGGGAACTCTGTTATTGTAATATTCTGTAATTGCCCATTTTACTATTTTATTCGAAAACTATTCTTCTTCCCTAGCGAATATAGAGAGGGTGACAGAACACGAGTGGAAACAACATATTCTTACTGTAAGTTTGCCAGAGCTTTAACGTTATATTTTAGAGCAGAGGAAATCTGTTAACGTTAAATCTAAACTTTTAAAATGTAAATTTACATTCTCCTATGATAACGGTTTATGATGAAGGGGTAAAGATTCGTTGGTTGAAGGGTAACTTCCGTAAAGCTCTATTTAGCCCCCTCTCTAATAGGTCCCTCCCTTCCAAGCCAGAATATTGAATAAGCCGCCCTTTCAATCAAGCCCCCTCCGCTGATATGAAACTTCAAAGATTTCCATTTATTGAACTAAAATGATTTCAATCATAATTTTTGTATCGTTCAACACTAAGTGGTGTGTTTTACTTGCAAAATCGTATGTTGATTCCGGAAAATATGAAAAACCCCCAAAACCTATCTTTTTGGTCTTGACATTTGACATTGTCGAATAAGCCCCCTCTCTAATAAGCCCCCTTCTCTTTTAGGCACCCCTCTGTAGCCTCCGAAATTAAATAGGCCCCCCAGGGGCTTAATAGAGCTTTTACGGTAAGCAGACGTTCGAAAAAATTGATATTCTTTTCCCAGCAAGAGAATGGAAATCTGAAGCGATAAACAGTGGACGATTTAACATGCCATCGGGACATCATAATCCAAACTCATTGGCCATCAAAGGTTACAATAAAGAAGCAGACCCGGTTTATGTTGGACAATATCGATTATCCAAGGGTCTGGTTGGAAGAGTTGGAAATCATCGCAATTTGGAACCAAAGGAAGTGCCTAAGGAGAGAAATGATGTTAAAGTCCTTGGAGGATATTTCTATCATTCAGAAGATCCCTTGAGACCTCAGGTTCGTCAGAAGCATTTCTTTGTTCTGTTTTTAATTTTGTTCGTTTGCGAATCCAAGAATTATGTGAAGTTCCGAAAGATCGTTGAGAATATTTTGATCATTCAGCGGTCACTGAAACCCAAGGTTCGTAGAAACATGTCTTTGGTTCAGATTTAGTTGTTTTTGGATCAAAGAGGATGAATAAAAATATTCTTATGTGTGTTTAACCNTCGCAATTTGGAACCAAAGGAAGTGCCTAAGGAGAGAAATGATGTTAAAGTCCTTGGAGGATATTTCTATCATTCAGAAGATCCCTTGAGACCTCAGGTTCGTCAGAAGCATTTCTTTGTTCTGTTTTTAATTTTGTTCGTTTGCGAATCCAAGAATTATGTGAAGTTCCGAAAGATCGTTGAGAATATTTTGATCATTCAGCGGTCACTGAAACCCAAGGTTCGTAGAAACATGTCTTTGGTTCAGATTTAGTTGTTTTTGGATCAAAGAGGATGAATAAAAATATTCTTATGTGTGTTTAACCAATGATAAGTGAAAAGCTAGAGATTGGTCTTGCATGAATTTTTCCACACCAAACCATGCAGCTCTCCCCTTTCTATCTTCCAGGCAGTTCCACACCAAACCATCCAATTTTTCTCTAAGTGCTGGACTTTCGTCGTCATTGTACTAGCCAGTTGCGATTTGATGGTGCAAAACTGATGAAAATCTATTATATAAAAGGGTTATACCCATTGCATGGTTTGGTGTGGAACTGCCATTCCCTCCTTTCTTTTGACTGTTTGTATGTTTGTTTTTGTTTTGTTTTTTGTTACTGTTTTGTTCTGAAGTTGAAATTGTAGGAATCGTAAGTGCTGTTCTTGGTGGAGGCCAGATGACCTTGTGTCTTCCTACGCCAAGAACGGTACAGTATGTATGTATTTATATCAGTTAGTTTTTAATTTGTTATGAATAGAAAAAAAGGTTTCTTGGTAATGAAATGGAAAATTCAAGTGAATTGATCCTATACATTAGACTTTATGTGCCACATACACAAGTCTACTAGCAGCAAATTAGTTTTATGCAGGTTCAAGGATTCAATACGTTAAGAAATGACAGAGTATTTTTCATAGGAAACTTTGCACGAACTCACATTTTTCTGAAAATATAGAGTTTACGGTATGCTGAAACAATGATACTAAAGTGAAGAATATAATACATTATTTTCATCTTTTTTATTTTAGCTTATTTTAGCTTACTTTTTATTTTTCTCAATGACATTTTTATGTGTCCTTAGGTTGGAGATATCAGAGTTTCATTCAAGTTTGCTGGAATAAGTGGAGATAGTATATACGGACCTCCTGACACGGTAAGCCTTTGTAAAGTTCTTAGTCCTTTTGTACTTCTTTCCTTGTAGAGCCAATGCTTAAATTCTCAGTCTTCTTTGTCTGGCAACGCATAGGTTCCAAATCTTTAAAAAGCTTTGCAAAGGTCGGTGTAAAATTCTATGACCTATTGCTTTGAATTGAATGGCTTGAAAGAAACTTTAGCTGCGTTGCTATATGTCTACCGTTGGACTTTTCTGAAATCTTGAATATTTCTCGAAATTACAGCATATTTTATATTTCAACTCATTTGAGGATGTGACGTCATCAAATTTCTAAATCGTAAACCAGAAGAGTGAAAGACATGTGCTTAATACCATATTGTAGACATAAACTATGGGTTTTTTGAAAATTAGTCCATTTTTCCACAAAAAGTTTAGAAATTGCGATGGTTTTAAGTTTTTTTCAAGAATTTTCTTGAATTCTTAGGAAAGGAGAAAAACCCTCTAATTCTGAAAATATGGAAGATTTTTAAAAAATCCAACGGTAGAACTATAGCAAAATAGCTTAAGTTCCTTTCGAGACATTCGATTAAAAGAAATAGGTCATATAATTTTACACCGACCTTTTTAAAGATTTTTAAGCTATGCTGTCTGGCAATAGCAAGTAACGGTGATATTTATTACCAATGGTAGGTTTCATGGTTATTTTCATTTCTTTTAGGTCAGCATCGTTGCACGTCAAAATGGTATGTTTCTTTCACACTATCAAACTAAAGCTGGTGATAAACTGGAGATGCTGTATCATGGGGATTTATCAGCAAAAGTGAGTAAAACTAGTTACAAACGTCTTATGAAATGCTGCCCCAAAGACATTCTTTAGTTGTTTGTCGTTTGCTNGGTTGGAAGAGTTGGAAATCATCGCACTTTGGAACCAAAGGAAGTGCCTAAGGGGAGAAATGATGTTAAAGTCCTTGGAGGATATTTCTATCATTCAGAAGATCCCTTGAGACCTCAGGTTCGTCAGAAGCATTTCTTTGTTCTGTTTTTAATTTTGTTCGTGTGCGAATCCAAGAATGATGTGAAGTTCCGAAAGATCGTTGAGATTATTTTGATCATTCAGCGGTCACTGAGACCTAAGGTTCGTAGAAACATGTCTTTGGTTCAGATTTAGTTGTTTTTGGATCATAAGGGATGAATAAAAATATTCTTATGTGTGTTTAATCAATGATAAGTGAAAAGCTAGAGATTGATCTTGCATGCATTTTTCCATACCAAACCATGCAGCTCTCCCCTTTCTATCTTCCAGGCAGTTCCACACCAAACCATCCAATTTTTCTCTAAGTGCTGGACTTTCATCGTCATTGTACTAGCCAGGTGCGATTTGATGGTGCAAAACTGATAAAAATCTATGATATAAAAGGGTTATACCCACTGCATGGTTTGGTGTGGAACTGCCATTCCCTCCTTTCTTTTGACTGTTGGTATGTTTGTTTTTGTTTTGTTTTATTGTTGTTACTGTTTTGTTCTGAAGTTGAATTTGTAGGCATCGTAAGTGCCGTTCTTGGTGGAGGCCAGATGACCTTGTGTCTTCCTACGCCAAGAACGGTACAGTATGTATGCATTTATATTAGTAAGTTTTTAATTTATTGTGAATAGACAAAACGGTTTCTTGGTAATGAAATGGAAAATTCAAGTGAATTGATCCTATACATTAGACTTTATTTGCCACATACACAAGTCTACTAGCAGCAAATTAGTTTTATGCAGGCTCAAGGCTTCAATACGAGAAACGACAGAGTATTTTTCATAGGAAACTTTGCACGAACTCACATTTTTCTGAAAATATAGAGTTTACGGTATGCTGAAACAATGATACTAAAGTGAAGAATATAATACATTATTTTCATCTTTTTTATTTTAGCTTATTTTAGCTTACTTTTTATTTTTCTCAATGACATTTTTATGCGTCCTTAGGTTGGAGATATCAGAGTTTCGTTCAAGTTTGCTGGAATAAGTGGAGATAGTATATACGGAGCTCCTGACACGGTAAGCCTTTGTAAAGTTCTTAGTCCTGTTGTACTTCTTTCCTTGTAGAGCCAATGCTTAAATTCTCAGTCTTCTTTGTCTGGCAACGCATAGGTTCCAAATCTTTAAAAAGCTTTGAAAAGGTCGGTGTAAAATTCTATGACCTATTGCTTTGAACTGAATGGCTTGAAAGAAACTTTAGCTGCGTTGCTATATGTCTACCGTTGGACTTTTCTGAAATCTTGAATATTTCTCGAAATTGCAGCTTATTTTATATTTCAACTCATTTGATGATGTGACGTCATCAAATTTCTAAATCTTAATACCATATTTTAGACATTCATAAACTATGGGTTTTTTGAAAATTAGTCCATTTTTCCACAAAAAGTTTAGAAATTGCGATGGTTTTAAGTTTTTTTCAAAAATCTTCTTGAATTCTTAGGAAAGGAGAAAAACCCTCTAATTCTGAAAATATGGAAGATTTTTGAAAAATTCAACGCAACGGTAGAACTATAGCAAAATAGCTTAAGTTCCTTTCAAGACATTCGATTCAAAGAAATAGGTCATAGAATTTTACACCTGTTGAAGCTATGCTGTCTGGCAATAGCAAGTAACGGTGATATTTATTACCAATGGTAGGTTTCATGGTTATTTTCATTTCTTTTAGGTCAGCATCGTTGCACGTCAAAATGGTATGTTTCTTTCACATTATCAAACTAAAGCTGGTGATAAACTGGAGATGCTGTATCATGGGGATTTATCAGCAAAAGTGAGTAAAACTAGTTACAAACGTCTTATGAAATGCAGCCCCAAAGACATTCTTTAGTTGTTTGTCGTTTNGCTTAAGTTCCTTTCAAGACATTCGATTCAAAGAAATAGGTCATAGAATTTTACACCTGTTGAAGCTATGCTGTCTGGCAATAGCAAGTAACGGTGATATTTATTACCAATGGTAGGTTTCATGGTTATTTTCATTTCTTTTAGGTCAGCATCGTTGCACGTCAAAATGGTATGTTTCTTTCACATTATCAAACTAAAGCTGGTGATAAACTGGAGATGCTGTATCATGGGGATTTATCAGCAAAAGTGAGTAAAACTAGTTACAAACGTCTTATGAAATGCAGCCCCAAAGACATTCTTTAGTTGTTTGTCGTTTGTTGTATGGATATAGAATAGCCCTTTGGACCGGGATCGCCAGAAAGTATCCATTTTTGAGAGGCCTTGATAACTGATTCATTCTTTTTTGCAAGACTCTTTTGTGGAAAATTGTTAATATGGAAACAGTGTAAATCGACCGAAAAGACCGATCAAATTTTCTAGATACTGAACTTGATATGAAAGGAGAAAGCTCTTGGTGATGAATTTGGAGTCTAGTACTTGTCTTACTCATTCACTAATTCACTGACGCCCTTGAAAATTATGAATTTGGCAGGGGAATTTGTATTGGCGTCAGCAGATGCCATTTTATACCATGTTTACAGCCAGCATAGAACGGATATGAAAGCTTTCAGCACCAGACGTAGAGGCTGTTTGCGAATTGGTTGATCAGTTATCCCTCCGACACGGACTTGTTTTGCTTAATCAAGTCCAAAATGTCAAATGGGTAGTTTGTCTTGTTTGATGGTTAGGTTTGGCCGGACCTGATTTTGCTTCTTGGCTATTATGTATGAGACTTATCTGCTTCCATATAATTTGCATAAAAAATTTATGTCGGGCGGAAAAATGGTCAACCAATTTGTAAACAGCCTCCGTAGGGAACACAGAAAAAATAGCCGCAACGAAGCTACAATATTGATGTCTTGCACCGTATCAACCGTATCAAGGCCAAGATTTAATTCTGTTAATTAGTATTCCCAATATTTAGTCAATGTCCAACCTGATATAATAAGATATACTTTTATTTGTTTCGTTTCTCCAGTGGCCGAGGAAATGTTGTTTTTTCCTGGGAGCCTAAATTTCAATTTTTAAAAAATTTCCTGCGGTAAAATTTGCTCCAAATAGATTCGCTTGATTGCATATCATAGTCTACGTCCAGGAAATAAACGAGAATCACTTATGTTACGAAGAAAGAGTGCAAAAACTATGGACCTGTCTGGTTCTTATGACTTTGAAAATAATTTTGATGAGTGATAAAACATAATTTTCATTAGGACGAAAAGTTTCTTGTGGCCTAATAACAGCCGAAAAAATTTCCTGGGAGCAGTACTTCCTTGCTTCCACACTTATCTCGACCTCTGTCTAGCGTTTTGGAAATATTTTTCAGACGAGGAGCTGAACATTAAAAAACCAGCTAGTTCATTTTTATATCTTATTGGTTTCATGAATTCAAATTCGCGCATATTTGAATGTTTAATTGCCTTTCTTTTTCTAGGAAATATTTGAGAGCGAGCACAAAACAAATACAATGATTACATGGCTTATTAGATTCATTGGATGGCTGCTTATGTTTATTGGTATGCAAATGATCACAGACATAATCCGACAAATCGGTAAGCAGTTTTTCTTTTCACTTAGGATGCGTTTGCATGATAAACTCAAGCCGGTTTGAAATTTCACCCCGATCTGAGTTGAACTGAGTGTCTGAGTGAGTGAGTGAACTGAATGCCTTTCATAGTTGGAACTCCGATGACCTAGTGTCCATTCCCGCCATGATAGGCACAGTAGATGTAATTTTTGAGTTTTGTTTATCTTAGCCGATTATATATAAAACAAAAAAACTGAGTGTCTGATCAAAGCCCTTATAGTGTTTACATTGGAAATGCGATTTCTAACTCAAACCGTGGTGAAACTCAACTTGGCATTTCAAATCAAACATGAACACGATGAACAATCTCGAACATTCTTGCGTCGTTCGATGAACAACACAGGTCTCAGACCAGGGCGAAACTTCATGTGAACGCAAAAGGAAATAAGCTATCTGGCCAATATTCAGATGGGGGTGAAGTTTCAAACCGGTTTGAGTTTCTCTTGTAAATGGACCCTTACATGAAGACGCTGTAATTGGAAATTCTTTTAAATTCTATTTTGAAAAGTTTGGAAGCCATAATTATGATGGGCGGGTTATCCGAAACATTGACACTCATTCCTGGATGAAACTTTAAAAAGTACAGCTAGGCCTCTACCTAAAGCTTTTTTGCTGAATTTCGAATAAATACAAAATAGCCTAAAAAGTGGCCTTTGAGATCAGTTGAAAAAGCTGAGGCAGCCATTTTTATATGACTTGTTTGGCGCTCAAGTCAAAGGCTCACTTTCGGATGTCATTTGATCATAGCTATGCCCACTATGATACAAATGATATTATGTTATATATCAAATATTATTATTATTATATTATATCATATCATATTATATTATATCATATCATATCATATCATATCATATCATATCATATCATATCATATCATATCATATCATATCATATCATATCATATCATATCATATCATATCATATCATATCATATCATATCATATCATATCATATCATATCATATCATATCATATCATATCATATTATATTATATTATATTATATTATATTATATTATATTATATTATATTATATTATATTATATTATATTATATTATATTATATTATATTATATTATATTATATTATATTATATTATATTA
>REGM01000154.1:691090-749721 GCA_004194415.1 Aurelia aurita | reverse complement strand
CATATCATATCATATCATATCATATCATATCATATCATATCATATCATATCATATCATATCATATCATATCATATCATATCATATCATATCATATCATATCATATGATATTATATTATATTATATTATATTATATTATATTATATTATATTATATTATATTATATTATATTATATTATATTATATTATATTATATTATATTATATTATATTATATTATATTATATTATATTATATTGTGTTGTGTTGTGTTGTGTTGTGTTGTGTTGTGTTATGTTATGTTATGTTATGTTATGTTATGTTATGTTATGTTATGTTATGTTATGTTATGTTATGTTATGTTATGTTATGTTATGTTATGTTATGTTATGTTATGTTATGTTATGAAAATATGATACAATCATCCATTTGCTCAATTATTTTCTGGGTTTTTATTATTCTCTAGTAATTTTTGTTGTTTTGTTAATTTGTGAATTTCTCTCAATCCCAGTATCCTTCATACCACTCGTCCGTGAGCTCGTTGGCTTGGCAACAACCATTCTCTCCTTCTCTTTGGCAACCTCGCTTGCGTTAGTTACAATTGCACTTGGCTGGTTGACATACCGACCCTTACTGGCATTAGCTATTATTATTGGCGCAGCTGTTCCTATTTTGGTGTCTAGAAAACAAGCAGAGAGACAGAAAGGAGAAGAAGAAAAGAAAGATGGTTATCAGTGAAATCATTAATGACTGTAGTGTCTTAATTAGATGCCCTTTTATATAGGGGCTCCTCCTTCAGTTAAAATTTTATGTTGAGTCCATTTTTGAAGTCCATCCCCCTCCCCCCCCACTGATGGGGTTCTTACACAATCGTAATTTTCCCATTTTCATTCCGTCGATCGAATACATTTCCGCTGGGCGTCACCAGGCCTAGAAATGCTGGATGGACCGGTTGATGTAGAAAGGAATCAAGTTGTGAAAGGAACACCCCAGCCATTTTTGCATGGTTTTAGCAAATACGACCTTGAAAAACTGGGGTGGACATGTCCAATGTCGCTGATCGAAAAGCAGGGAATTACTTTCATTTTAGGAACTTTTGTTGATCAAGGAAAGTTTGCATATCGAGGGACGCGGTCCTTGCTGTTCTTGAACACGGATTCTCCCCTCTACGTAAGAATTTTATTTGCCTGTAAGTGTCCTTGTTAGCAAAGTTTGCATATTTACGGAGATGGATTTTTATGCGTTTGAATTGAGTGATGCATATACAATATGGCTTTCTTGCAGTTACGTTGAATTTGTGTATTCGACTCGCAAAGGTGTATGTTGATTGCGCAGAATGTGAGATGAAAAACCTAAAAATCTATCATTTATAGCATTGTCATTTGACTTTATGAATAAGCTCCGCCTCTCTTTTTAGCTCCTTTCTAGAGTCCCTGAAATTAAATAGGCCCCCTGTGGGCTCAATCGAGCTTCTACGGTAAGTGTCTTTGCCATCCCAAAAGTCTGCTAGATTTTGACAGGTTGCTCAGGGCACTAATGCACCAGTTTGTTCGATCTTGGGTCTCTTGGGTTTTTATTCTGTTGAAACAATATCCTGCTCTATTTTAAACATTTACGTTTGTAGACAACTTTATTTTAGTCATTTTAATTTCATGTGTAGCAATAAATAGTGTCCCTAATTAGCACAGTATGCTAAATACATAGACACTGTAATAAATTAATAATGATAACCTTAACATTATTGAAATGCAATAAGTCTACAACTATACTTTCCCTAAGAGCTACAAAGTCCATTGTTGCAGAAAGTTTTGGACACCCAGTTGAAGCACATTGGACTTTGAGCAAAATTGTATATAGATTAACTACTGCTTGGTTGCTTTAATTTAGCTAGTGAAGTTAAAGATTGAAGTTAAAGATTGAAGTTAAAGATTGAAGCTTTGAACTGAGTGAAATTTATTCAATTGTGTCTAAAATCAGTTGATGTCCTAGAAGTCTTCTCCATCGAATTCTCAGCTTACGGAGGTATTCCGGCCAGGACATAGTGCCACTTTTCAACCAAAACACGGACTATCAGCTTACCTTTTTCGCAAATATTGGCGGGTTTTGAAAATCTTTCTTTCCCCCAAAAAGTAAGGCTATAGACTTAACCTTTTCCGCTAAAATTGTCTATTTTTGAAGGTGCTTATTTTCCATCAAAAAGGAAGGCTAAAGGCGTACCTTCTTCGCTAAAATCGGCTGGTTTTGAAAATGCTTATTTTTCGCTAAAGGTTAAGGCTATAGACATACCTTTTCCACTAAAATTGACTATTTTTAAAATGCTTATTTTTCTCAAAAAAGTAAGGCTATATATAGCCTTGCTTTTTTCGCGAAAATAAGCTATTTTTAAAAGCCCCTTATTTTTGTCCAAAATATAAGCCTTGCCCTTTTCGCGAAAATAACCTATTTTTGAAGATCGCAATTTTTCGACTAATCTAAGGCTATATACAGCGCTAAAATTGGCTGTTTTTGAAAGGCTATAGGTTTACCTTTTTGGTTAAAATTGGCTATATTCGAAAGTGCACATTTCTCGTCAAAAAGTAAGGCAGTGGGCTAACCTTTTTTGTCGCTAAAATTGGCTGTTTTTGAAAGGGCTCATTTTGTACCAAAAAGTAAGGCTATAGACGTACCCTTCTCGCTAATAATGGCTATTATTGAAAGTGCTCATTNATTTTTGTCCAAAATATAAGCCTTGCCTTTTTCGCGAAAATAACCTATTTTTGAAGATCGAAATTTTTCGACTAATCTAAGGCTATATACAGCCCTAAAATTGGCTGTTTTTGAAAGGCTATAGGTTTACCTTTTTGGTTAAAATTGGCTATATTCGAAAGTGCACATTTCTCGTCAAAAAGTAAGGCAGTGGGCTAACCTTTTTTGTCGCTAAAATTGGCTGTTTTTGAAAGGGCTCATTTTGTACTAAAAAGTAAGGCTATAGACGTACCCTTCTCGCTAATAATGGCTATTTTTGAAAGTGCTCATTATTCACCAAAACGTAATGCTATCGGCCTACCTATTTCGCCAAAATTGTCTGTTTTTGAAAGGACTCACTATTCAACAAAAAGTAAGGCTTTATGCTTACCTATTTCGCGAAAAATTGGCTGATTTTCAAAGTGCTCATTATTCACCAAAAAGTAAGGCTATATATAGGCTTAATTTTTTGATAAAATTGGCTGATTTTGAAAGTGCTTATTATTCACTAAAAAGTAAGGCTATAGGCTTACCTGTTTGATAAAATTAGCTGATTTTGAAAGTGCTCATTAATCACCAAAAAGTAAGGCTTACCTTTTTGATAAAATTTGCTGATTTAGAAAGTGCTAATTAATCACCAAAAAGTAAGGCTATTAAGGCTATAGGCTTACCTTTTTGATAAAATTGGCCGATTTGACAGTGCTCATTATTCATCAAAACGTAAGGCTATATATAGGCTTACCTTTTTGATAAAATTGGCTGACGTTGAAAGTGCTCATTATTCACCAAAAAGTAACGCTATAGGCTTACCTTTTTGATAAAATTTGCTGATTTTGAAAGTGCTCATTATTCATCAAAAAGTAAGGCTATTAAGGCTATAGGCTTACCTTTTTGATAAAATTGGCTGATTTGACAGTGCTCATTATTCATCAAAACGTAAGGCTATATATAGGCTTACCGGTTTGATAAAATTAGCTGATTTTGACAGTGCTCATTATTCACCAAAAAGTAAGGCTTACCTTTTTGATAAAATTTGCTGATTTAGAAAGTGCTCATTAATCACCAAAAAGTAAGGCTATATAGGCTTACCTTTTTGATAAAAGTGGCTGATTTTCAAAGTGCTCATTAATCACCAAAAAGTAAGGCTGTAGGCTTACCTTTTTGATAAAATTGGCTGATTTTGAAAGTGCTCATTATTCACTAAAAAGTAAGGCTATAGGCTTACCTGTTTGATAAAATTGGCTGATTTTAACAGTGCTCATTATTCACCAAAAAGTAAGGCTGCAGGCTTACCTTTTTGATAAAACTGGCTGATTTTGAAAGTGCTCATTAATCGCCAAAAAGTAAGGCTGTAGGCTTACCTTTTTGATAAAATTGGCTGATTTTGAAAGTGCTTATTATTCATCAAAAGGTAAGGCTGTAGGCTTACCTTTTTGATAAAATTGGCTGATTTTGAAAGTGCTCATTATTGACCGTTGTTGAAAAATTCCTATTTTGCACAATTAGCAGGGTTACTTTTGTCGTTACAATCTGCATTATCGAACGTGCTCATTTTTTAATAGAAAGTAACTCGAAAATCTTTTTGGGGAACAGGGCAATCCTTGAAAGTGACAATTTTCAATGAAAAGTTAAAGTCCATAGCCCAAAGTCCATAGTCCAAAGCCCACTGTTGCAGGCAGTGGGAGACCTTCATCTTTTTCTGCAAAATTTCAATTACGAATGCTTTTATTACAGCCTGAACTTTATCGTTTGCAGAATGGCAGAATAAATGNCTAAAGGTTAAGGCTATAGACATACCTTTTCCACTAAAATTGACTATTTTTAAAATGCTTATTTTTCTCAAAAAAGTAAGGCTATATATAGCCTTGCTTTTTTCGCGAAAATAAGCTATTTTTAAAAGCCCCTTATTTTTGTCCAAAATATAAGCCTTGCCCTTTTCGCGAAAATAACCTATTTTTGAAGATCGCAATTTTTCGACTAATCTAAGGCTATATACAGCGCTAAAATTGGCTGTTTTTGAAAGGCTATAGGTTTACCTTTTTGGTTAAAATTGGCTATATTCGAAAGTGCACATTTCTCGTCAAAAAGTAAGGCAGTGGGCTAACCTTTTTTGTCGCTAAAATTGGCTGTTTTTGAAAGGGCTCATTTTGTACCAAAAAGTAAGGCTATAGACGTACCCTTCTCGCTAATAATGGCTATTATTGAAAGTGCTCATTGTTCACCAAAACGTAATGCTATCGGCCTACCTATTTCGCCAAAATTGTCTGTTTTTGAAAGGACTCACTATTCAACAAAAAGTAAAGGCTTTATGCTTACCAATTTCGCGAAAAATTGGCTGATTTTGAAAGTGCTCATTATTCACCAAAAAGTAAGGCTATATATAGGCTTACCTTTTCTGATAAAATTGGCTGATTTTGAAAGTGCTTATTATTCATCAAAAAGTAAGACCATATAGGCTTACCTTTTTGATAAAATTGGCTGATGTTGAAAGTGCTCATTATTAACCAAAAAGTAAGACCATATAGGCTTACCTTTTTGATAAAATTGGCTGAATTAGAAAGTGCTCATTAATCACCAAAAAGTAAGGCTATAGGCTTACCTTTTTGAAAAAACTGGCTGATTTGAAAGTGCTCATTATTCATAAGAAAGTAAGGCTATATAGGCTTATCTTTTTGATAAAATTGGCTGATTTTAAAAGTGCTCATTATTAATCAAAAAGTAAGGCTATAGGCTTACCTTTTTGATAAAATTGGCTGTTGTTGAAAGTGCTCATTATTCACCAACAAGTAAGGCTGGTGATAATATTTGATAATATTTGCTGATTTTGAAAGTGCTCATTATTAACCAAAAAGTAAGACCATATAGGCTTACCTTTTTGATAAAATTGGCTGAATTAGAAAGTGCTCATTAATCACCAAAAAGTAAGGCTATAGGCTTACCTTTTTGATAAAATTGGCTGAATTAGAAAGTGCTCATTAATCACCAAAAAGTAAGGCTATAGGCTTACCTTTTTGAAAAAACTGGCTGATTTGAAAGTGCTCATTATTCATAAGAAAGTAAGGCTATATAGGCTTACCTTTTTGATAAAATTGGCTGATTTTAAAAGTGCTCATTATTAATCAAAAAGTAAGGCTATAGGCTTACCTTTTTGATAAAATTGGCTGTTGTTGAAAGTGCTCATTATTCACCAAAAAGTAAGGCTATAGGCTTACCTTTTTGATAAAATTGGCTGATTTTAAAAGTGCTCATTATTCACCAAAAGGTAAGGCTATAGGTTTACCTTTTTGATAAAACTGGCTGATTTTGAAAGTGCTTATTATTCATCAAAAAGTAAGGCTGGTGATAATATTTGATAATATTTGCTGATTTTGAAAGTGCTCATTATTAACCAAAAAGTAAGGCTATAGGCTTACCTTTTTGATAAAATTGGCTGATGTTGAAAGTGCTCATTATTAACCAAAAAGTAAGGCTATAGGCTTACCTTTTTGATAAAATTGGCTGATTTTAAAAGTGCTCATTATTCACCAAAAGGTAAGGCTATAGGTTTACCTTTTTGATAAAACTAGCTGATTTTGAAAGTGCTTATTATTCATCAAAAAGTAAGGCCATATAGGCTTACCTTTTTGATAAAATTGGCTGATGTTGAAAGTGCTCATTATTAACCAAAAAGTAAGGCTATAGGCTTACCTTTTTGATAAAATTGGCTGTTGTTGAAAGTGCTCATTATTCACCAAAAAAGTAAGGCTATAGCCTTTATAATAATATTTGATAATATTACCTAAAAGTAAGGCTATAGGCTTACCTTTTTGATAATATTTGCTGATTTTGAAAGTGCTCATTATTCACCAAAAAGTAAGGCTATAGGCTTACCTTTTTGATAAAATTAGCTGATTTTGACAGTGCTCATTATTCACCAAAAAGTAAGGCTATAGCCTTACCCTTTTCCTAAAACTGACCGTTGTTGAAAAATTCCTATTTTGCACAATTAGCAGGGTTACTTTTGTCGTTACAATCTGCATTATCGAACATGCTCATTTTTTAATAGAAAGTAACTCGACAATCTTTTTGGGGAACAGGGCAATCCTTGAAAGTGACAATTTTTAAAGAAAAGTTAAAGTCCATAGCCCAAAGTCCAAAGCCCACTGTTGCAGGCAGTGGGAGACCTTCATCTTTTTCTGCAAAATTTCAATTACGAATGCTTTTATTACAGCCTGAACTTTATCGTTTGCAGAATGGCAGAATAAATGACTACAGGCTAAAAGAAATGTTTGATTTCATCATGANAAATATTAATCAAGAAAAATCAAAAAAATTCGATCATGTACCAGAGTCAGGAAAACACTACGGTCACACGGTCACTGACCATGTGGCAGGTTTCTGAAAACAAGGGAATAACTTATGCCACGCCCTATACACGTCCATTTTCTATTAAAACTGAGGAAGTTTCTATCAATAGCATATTTTAGTCCGGAGGGAGGACTATTTTGGACTCTGCCATTTAGATCTGGCTTGTTACGAGGCTTGTTAAAGATTTGACGCTTACATGCTCACAGAACATTATGTCCTTAATATCGAGATACAGCCTTCGTCCAACAGTCTTCAACAGGCCCGAATTGCTTGCAAACCAAGCCACCAGTCTGCTTTATCGATGCAAACTTCTTTAGCAAAGATCAACGTCATGGAAACCGCGTCAGTGAACCCGAATCATAATTATAATCATGATCATAGCGTAACAGAATCCCGAAGCATATGATCTCTTAATGACCATAATGCATCTGTCGCTGATCCATGTCCGAAGTTTTGCCCACCAAGCCAATGAACGGGCAAGGATCCCTGTGGAGCAGACCTCGTTTGTGTTTCACTCAGCTCATTCCAGTTGCTTAGGTACTGTTTGCCGTCTCGAAGGCCCTCGATGTACCTGAAAATGAAAACGAGGCATGTAGAAAATGCTGCATTTAGAGTAAAAAGAGTCTGGGAGTAGGGTGGATGCCTAACTGATCCTCCCTTTGAT
The DNA here is from genome assembly GCA_004194415.1 of Aurelia aurita. Classification (NCBI taxonomy): domain Eukaryota; kingdom Metazoa; phylum Cnidaria; class Scyphozoa; order Semaeostomeae; family Ulmaridae; genus Aurelia; species Aurelia aurita. Next base: position 742,009 of record REGM01000154.1, on the reverse strand, counting down.
ACGCAAGGCAAAACCGGAAGCTAATGTGGAAATAATCATACAAATCATTGCAAAGTAAATTTCACACATTTTTCCCAGTCTCTTTCGTTTGATACTGAATGTTTAAATATCCTGAGCTACTCTGCAACTTGAATATATGTGCATTAACATGCAAAGAAGGGCAAGATTCACAGTGGCATGGCAATATCTACTTCGATTCATCAAATCATATGCGTGCCGCTAGAAACAAGTACAGGCGCGGCGGTGCAAAGAAGCTAACGAAAGTGATAATTTGGCATAGATTTAAAAAGATGTCATCCTTTCGTCCTAAAGTTCCTAAGGAAAAAAATCTGAAATTTACAAAGCTTTTAAGCTGCAAAATAACAAAAATTACAAGGTTTTTCCAAAAAGGTAGCAAACAGTCCATCACTTTGTCATGTATCACTATAAATCATGTAGAACTCAAACTTGTGGGTATATTTTGTTATAAAAATCTAGTAGCAGGTACATAAAAAAAATGGAAATCACAGCAATAGTCTTACCTTAGATAGGCTTCAGAATGTCGTAATTTCGTCGTATTTGGTGGTGGGTTGATAAACTGCGGACTATCATCAGATTCAGTTTGCTGCTGCTGCTGCTGTTGTTGTTGTTGTTGTGACGCCATTTGCTGCATTTGTTGTTGCATTTTTTGAATTTGTTGTTGTTGTCGTTGTACTTGTTGTAATAACATCTGCTGTTGCTCTATGCTCAATGACTGCTGTAGTGGCATGCCTATGAAATGATATGTATAGGGTGGTATAGGGTGGATGATATAAATTAGATATGGAATTGAGACCAACTTTGCTTCAATAGTTGATCAGACCTTTTTAGGGGTTATTCACTTTAAAGGGAATCTAAGCATATCTAAGCCTTTGAAAAAATAGCCGTGCAAAAACACGCACCGAACCATATTTGGGTAACTAATCGAGGTCAACAGGAAATACTGATATCTGATAGGCTAGAATTTGACCGTAGGTGGCTTGAGCCACTTTTATATGCTTAGATTCCCGTTAAGGGATTGTACAAGATCTTAGTAAACAAAGGGAGCGTTTCATATAATTTCTTAAGCTTGAAATGGGCTTGCGTGTATTTGGGCTAAACATGTCCAAAACTTGTGGCTCGGAATCCAGCTGTATCTCCAAAATCGTTGATGCTATGCAAAATCTGATTGCAGGCTAATTCTATGGAGTTCAAACCTATAGAGAATATCTTCATTTGCAATGAATCTGCTGATATTTGCATGCATTAGGGGAAGAAAGTCGTGGTTTTTGGAATGTCAGTGATGATTTCGAAGCTGAGAAGGCGTTTTCATCTGCAGGAGTTGATAGCCTGTGATATTATGTGGATCATGATTTAGCCTTTCTTTTTTTTCATATATTGAATTAAAATTTTAACAAAAACGGATTACACAAGACACTACATATGAACTACTTTACAACACTACAAGGATGATACCATGGAGCAAAGACAATGACTACCCCGTTGCCATAATTAGCCTTTCTCTAACAGGAGTATCTTCTTCCTTACAACTGTGAAGGGTGAGAGAATCAATTCTTATCAATATTTTAATCCTTAGCTTTCTTAAGAATATTTACCCCCCAGTGGATAACAAAAAAATACATACCTGGCTGCGGAGCTCCAGGTTGAACTGGTGACCCGACGGAGGTCGATGGAATTTGAGGTCGAGCTAACATCATTCGTTGTTGCTGCTGCTGCTGCTGAAGCAGTTGTTGTTGAGCTAAAGAAGAAAGAACAAATGTTTAGTAAGTTTAAAAAAAACTTGGTAGAAATCGTGCATGAGAAGAGCAAGCGAGTTCGTGAGCGATCAAAGTGGATAAAATAAACCTTAGATAAGCTAAGATTAGTTCTTGCGAAAGACAAGAGAAGTTAAATATAACGAATTTCTGGGTGAAAATGAGGCAATGCAATTCAATTTTGGTGGCGCTTTACAATAGGCCTAAAATAGGAAACAGACGCAGCTGCATTGAGAGGATGTCGAAGGAGATGCCAAACGACGACTGCAAAACATCCAGATAAACACCTAGCAAGGTCATGACATTTTTAATCACGTCTTTGGGCGTTTTCATTCACATAGCAACCTATTAGCTTTCATCGTATATAGAAATGTGACGTAAGCTCGCTCTACTCCATAGTTCTAATTTGTTGGAATCAATAATAGTTAAGACTCCTTCCATCTCTCTGTATTAGAAAAAAGCAAACGCTAAACAGGATACTCTGTTTCTAAAATGCAAGACCCCGCAGTATTTTAATGAAACAAAAAACCTTTTCTTACCAGGATTTGCATGAAATGGCATCATACCAGGCTGCATCTGAAGACCGTCTGGCATTCCTGGTGCAAAAGGCAGACCAGGTTGAGATGGGAACCTGCTTTGGTTGGGCTTCTGTACTGGAAACGGCGAGCCTGATGAGCTTATGGCGCCTCGCATTGAAATCGAGTCCAGCGAATTTTGATCGTAATTTGCTGNACATTGATGCTTTGAGGGTAGATATATCAATCTTCGAAGGACAAATTTGCCTCCACCTCCAAACCAGAGTTTTGGCATTTTGGCCTAAGCAAATTCTTAAAGCACAGCGAATAAGTCGACAATAGACTTGGAAAATTTGAACCAGGATAGGAGAAAAATAAAAAACTGCACAACTAATGCGTTTCACAAAATATAATTTACGTGACGCTTATCATCAAGGGAGCTCCGAAGTAAACTTCAGTCATTTTAAGTGAAACAAATTGCGGATATTAAAATGAATGAAGTTTACTTCGGAGATCCCTTGATGATATGTGCCACGTAAATTATATTTTGTGAAACGCATCTGTTGTGCAATTTTTAATTTTTTTCCTCCTGGTTCTTATTGTTCAAGTTTATCGTTGACTTATTCACTGTGCTTCAAGAATTCGCTTAGGCCAAAACGCCAAAGCTCTGGTTTGGAGGTGAAAGCAAATTTTTCCTTTGAAGATTAATATATCTATTCTCAAAGCACAAACGTCAACAAACAAGGTATCTATGTTCAATTTAACTACCGAGTAATGTTTTAAAAATGATTTCGGATTGATTTATGCAAAATTTTGATCATCAGGGTTGACCAAATCTGCATAATTTTTTTGGGACACCCGGTAGTAAAAATTAGGTGAAACGTGGCATAGTTTTTGCGATTTCGCCTTCTGTGCAGAAAGTCGCTGGTTCGAGCCCACCTCGGAAGGAGGGGGTTACCTTGAACTTTAAACTGACGGGGACATGCCATTTTGCCTGTGAAGATGGTACCCATAATTCTGCAAACTTTCGAATATTTTAGGATCATAATTCCGCAAATTTTATAAAAATTAGGGCCAAAATTCCGCACACTATAGGAAGAACTTCCCGTAATCCTTGTAATTCTGCTAAATTTCTCAAAGACAGCAACTATAATTCCACAAAATGTCCGAAAACTATACCAATAGTTTCACAATTTTAGAAAAAAGTAAAAAATGGCAAGTCCCCATCTCACCAACATAATAAGATACCCCCTCTCCCCAAGGAGCCCATGGCTGTCGCATGGAGAAGAACAAACACTCATCCTGTAAGCTCTCCATGCTTCGCTCCTCGGATAAAGGCTTACGGCCCTTGGAAAGAGGTGCCAGTAGAGGTGTTCTGTTCTGCTTCAATAATGGTCAACTAGGGGCTCTTCGAGCAGAAGGCATACTAAAAAATTGAATGAACTAGAATTACCTCCGCCAAGATGGCCTCCATTTTCCATTACATGAATCATAAGGTCTTGGATATCTTCATATTGATAATCGCATCCCAACCAACCACATTCATAAATCAACAAGCTACCATCATTAGGATCATCCGCCTATAAAGAAACAACACATTAAAGTCTGTTTCAAATTAGATGTCACACAAGATTTGCGATAACGCGAAACCATTCAATCAAAACACTTCATTTCTTTTATTCGCGGACATTTTCACGTGACACCTAATTTGAGACAGACTTTAGATATGTAATCAAGCCTTAGATGGAAGGTAGAGAACGAGAATACACTCGTTATTTCACAACAGCTCCATGAAATTTTCCTCAAGCGCCATCCTTTGCGGGCCGATATTTTGATAGGCAGATCTCCAAGTCGTTGAAAGGACAAATACAGACAAACGTTTCACCGAATATTTTACCAAACAAATCAAGTGTATTTTTGTTTCTCTTTTTCACATTGACACATATCGAAGACTTGATACATAAGCTTTGATATAAAAGGCTAAGAAAGTGAACAGGTTAATTTCTAACAGGTGAGCCAGAAAAATGTTGCCACTTTTAGAAATTTATAGCACCAACAGTACTGGATGGACTTGAATGAATCTAATACCGAAGCATTTTTGCAAGTTTTCTCGCACTTTTATGAGTACTGAAAATATTTTTTAGCTGCGAAATACCTAAAAAAGGGTCGAAACACTTGATCAAATCGTAAAGAATGTCCTCACACAGAACAATACGCAAGAGCAAGTCATCTCTCTCAAGAGTTATAGGAAATAGATCCTCAAATAACTAAAGTTGTTCAGTCACATGGCAATAAACGCGCAGACGGCATCCTTACCCGTGAAAAGTGCTACTTTCTTTATTATTCTGCCCAAGGTGTTTCTCTACGATTTGGTCAAGTGTTTTGGCCCTTTTCAGGTATTTCGCAGCCAAGAAATGTTCGCAAAATCGAATTTACCTATATTTTCAGTGTTCATAAAGACGCGAGAACATCAAGCAGAATTCAATTCATTCCAATCCATCCAGTACTCTTGGTGCTATGCATTTTCAAAAGTGGGAATTTTCTTCTGGCTTATCCAGTAAGTTTCCATATTCTCAAACCACTGAAATTTGACCGCAATTTTACTTGATGCTTTCAGTTAGTGGTAAGAAGAGGGATGTCCCAAGGGATGTCACAATGTCACAAGGAAGGAGGGGTGTCACAGCGAAGTCAACCGATATGACGATTGCTTGAGAAAATTCCCAAAAAGGGTTCTTATTTAAAGAGGTTGAAGTGATCTTCATTTGTAGCATAGGAATCAAATCTTTAAAAACTTTGCACGATTGGTTTATGCATCTTTCGTTTGATTTAATGGCTTGAAAGGAACTTCAGGTACTTTGCTATAAGTTTTCATTGANTTCTGGCTTATCCAGTAAGTTTCCATATTCTCAAACCACTAAAATTTTACCGCAATTTTACTTGATGCTTTCAGTTATTGGTAAGAAGAGGGATGACCCAAGGGATGTCACAATGTCACAAGGAAGGAGGGGTGTCACAGCGAAGTCAACCGATATAACGATTGCTTGAGAAAATTCCCAAAAAGGGTTCTTATTTAAAGAGGTTGAAGTGATCTTCATTTGTAGCATAGGAATCAAATCTTTAAAAACATTGCACGATTGGTTTATGCATCTTTCGTTTGATTTAATGGCTTGAAAGGAACTTCAGGTACTTTGCTATAAGTTTTCATTGGCAATCTTTGATATCTTGATTAATTTCAGAGTTATTGCGTTTTTCTTTTTATTGGAAGAATTAAAGAAAAGCTTTGAAAAAAAAGCGTTGTAAATCCTATATTAATAGAGGAAAAGTGGTACAATCTTCAAGAAAACCATAGTTTATGAAGGGAAGGCCTATAATATGGCGGTAAGCAGAAGTCCAGAGCTTTTCTGGTTCACGATTTGAAAATTTGATGACGTCACAACCGGAAAACTGTTTGAAACATAGTCGACGCTGTAATTCTGAAAATAATCAAGATCTCAAAGATTTCCAATGAAAACTTATAACGAAGTACCTGAACTTCCTTCTAAGCCATGGAATCAAATGAAAGGCGCATCAACCAATCGAGTAATGTTTTTTAAAGTTTGATTCCTATGCTTCCATTTGTAAGTATAAACATGTCAAACTAAACATGTCTTACCTGTAGACCTTGTGCTCTTGCCCTTGCTTCGAGTTCTGCCTTCTTAGCACCACTTAGATTCCTCCACTAAAAAAGAAAGACCTATATGTTAACTAAAAAAGAAAGACCTATATGTTAACTAAAAAAGAAAGACCTATATGTTAACTAAAAAAGAAAGACCTATATGTTAGGCAAAGCTAGCAAGCTTTAAGAAGAAACTTTTTTTTACAAATATAAATAAAAAAACAACAAGTTATACAAGATACTGTGGCATTTGTAGCGACGAAGGACACACAGTCACCGGGTCCTCACTACAAATGCCACAAATAAACTTGTTTTGCCAAATGAGGTTAATGTATGTGATAAAATCACTCTCAACGGAACAGCTTTGCAAATACAATTACACATAGAACGATAAACACATGATACTGGATATTTTCAAATCAAAATCATATAACTAGTCGCTGCAAAATCCATTCAACTTGCAGCATTACAGGCCCAGCCAAGTAACTTTTGGCTCTAATAGTAAAGGGCTTCAAATTTGGAATAGATTACCAAACGATACCAAAACAGCAGACAATTTGAACATATTCAACGCATGATTAAACACTGGGATGGTCAAAATTACAAATGCAATGCTACCTTTTATAGTATTTGTCTCTACGAGAGGTTGTAACATCTGTTATACGAATACCCTAGGAACTGGCAGAAAGCAAAGGTCTCTTGCAGAGGGAAGTAAGTTCAAGGGAGTTTATTAAGCGTTTGAAAGTCTGTAAATTGTATGTTGGGGGGAAGAATGAACTAGGGAGGTTGTTTCAAAGGGCAGAAGTTCTAGAAATAAAGGCGTTAGAGTAAGAAACTGTGTGAGAGTTTGGGAGAGCAACAGAAAGTTTATGATTAGCGAAAGAGGACCTGGTGGGGCGATTTACACTCAGAGGCTCAGGCATAATGTTTCTGAGCTCCTGAGAGCAATGCCTATGAAAATTGCGGCAGATGAGATACAAGGCAGAAACACAGCGCCTGTAAGCAAGGGATTCAAGATTTTTTGTGAGATTGTGGTCGTCGATGAGACGAATGGCCTTGGACTGGATTATCAATTAAGGATAGACAGAAACTCTAAACATAAAACGTAAAACTCTTCATAACAACAATAACGTACCTCACTGATAGCAACTCTCTGAATCTCCTCATCCGGGACTTCAGGATTGTTTCGTCTCATCATGATAGCTATTTCATTTACAAACAAGGCGAAACCGGCCTGCTCACGGAGTCTCTTCAAGCCCTAAGAATAAAGAAAAAGTCACGTAAGTGGGCCTTTGCCTTCAAAGCAGTATTAGTATTAGTATGAAATGATTTCTGCACACAGTACACTAAAGTCAATTCCAGCCTTACACGTTGAGGTTGAAGAATAGGACCTACAATTTCGCTCTGTGACAAATTACGGTTGGATTGTCTTTTGTCAATTTTTGGGTACCCTTTGTGTCATCTGGTATAATTAATGGCTGATGTACATTTGGAGCCGTAAGGAAACAATATTTTATAAACATGGAACTGAAGAAAAACGACACAGTAAACTAAAATAGCCATAACATAATTTAAAAAGAACTTCTTATGCCAATATTTTATCTTGGCTGAAAAGTCTTCTTCAGGGATACCACAAACTGAGCACAGTGACAAGAAAATACTCTTTCTGCCATTCTGTATAGCACACTTAGATTTACTACCACAGTCCCTTGTTTCCATGTGCTTTTTTATTTGAATTATATCGCTTCGGTGAACGGAAACTCTATTTAGGCCCCCAACACAAAAACTTACGGCCGCAATTAGCTCGAAAAAAGATTCAACGAATTCCGTTGGGATTCAAGCTTCAATCGACTGTGCGAAAATTATGCTAACTTTTCGTCATTAACTGTGTGCTGGATTGAATTTTTGCTGCAATTCGTTTCTGGGTAGTGATAGCTGAGAATGGACCGAGGCAGGGTCACCTGCTCCACAGTTTCATTATGTGTCCCACTTGAGCAAGGTTTACGATAGGGATACATGGGACTTACGCAATTAGTCTAAAGCACACTTCGGCATCTTGCCTAATTTGAACTAAAAGCTCATTTGCTAAACTAACCTTTCTAGCTTCTTCGGTCAGTTCACTGTCATTTTCTTCTGACAAACCTGATGATGGTCCAAGAGCAGGGGACGTTCGAGCCATTAACAGCGGTGAAGGTTTCTGCAAAAAATATCAAAGCAGTGCAATATGTTTAAAGAAGATCAGATATGCTAACTTGCTGCGAGAGAACGGGTCACAACACTACTTTGAAATAAAATATTGGCTGTCAAGATAGTTTGCAGACTGCTTGAAATCTGAAAAATCTAGCTTTCTCAATAAGGATTGCAACCAGGAGTTGCAGAAGTACCTTTATTTGTATATTCTACCATTTTCTTGAAACTGCTGACTAGGCCACACAGCTTAATAGCAAGACAATTGATAATTATTTACCTTTTGTCACGTTTCGGTTCAAAATGGTTGTTTAAATGTTGAAATGTTGAGGCCAGTTTCCAGTCAGTGAGATTTTCCGAGCAAGCGGAAGTTCTATTGTATACGAGAGAAAATGCCGCTTTACACAATTGAATAGAAAATTAAATTGTTTGTGCAAGGTTAAAAGCCCCTTTCCTGCATAGTGTTGCTCTCCAGCAACAAACTGTTTATTGTTTATTGCCACTGCGCAGGAGTAGATTTTCAATTAGGCACCTTGTCATGATGTTTCACACAGGCAGGCCATGTGTTTTGTTGTTTCGGGACCGAAATGTACCACTACATGAAGTACGTCAATTCTATAAACTTTGGCCTAAGCACAGAAGCGTCCCACTGCAACTCTGCCAAGTTCTTCGAGTTCTTATATGCTAGTAAGTAGCATTCTATTCCTAAAAAAATAATTTCACCTTCTGTTGACTAATCTTTACCTATCTATAGCATTATTTTGTTATATTGAAACATGCAGTGTGTTCTGGGCCCAGGGGGGACACTCAGCACATGCATATACGGGGAGGTAAGTCCGATATTTCTGGGTCAGAATATTGCCGAAAGGTGATATTTTTGGGTCCTTATTAACTGAAATTATGGCTATAATATTTTTGGCATCGAATATAGCTATACTGATATTTCTGGGGTCTGTAGAGGCAATCCTGACCTCAAATTTGCATTGTTTCAGAATATTTTATGTTCGTNAAAAAAATCATTTCACCTTCTGTTGACTACTCTTTACCTATATATAGCATTATTTTGTTATATTGAAACATTCAGTGTGTTCTGGGACTCTTTTTGTAAGTGTTGCTCCAGAGCAACATCATGCAGCAAGACACCATGATTTAGACCAAATGTAAACACGGAAGTAAATCTAAACATGCTTAAAAATGATGTTTTTTGTATATTTACTTACGAAATAATTGTTTCTAATCTTCATTACAGCTTTGTTTTTAATTACTAACATGAATTTTTAATATTTGAGGCATTTCATGCATTTTGAGGATTTGTTTACTATATTGTTGCTGCAAAAAACAATTCATTTGCAATCAATCAACAGCCCGAATACTTTCTTTCTTTATAAGACACAAACATTTATCAAAAAACACTTGAAAGAGATTGTTTTTACGTAATTTAGTATTAATTTTTAGCTCATATTAGGCCATTTTAGGACAAATTATAATATTTTGATATTTTGATTTGTTTATACAGGCATGGTACAAGGCTGACCAATTGCAACAATTTCTTTATATAGGGGCAGGTGGAATAGAAAATGAATTAGGCACAATGGAATCAACAGAGAGGAAAAAAATGTTCAGATCATTGTACCAGAGCTATACCCTTGCTGCATAATGTTGCTCAGGAGCAACGATTTCTGATGACGTAAAAATAACAATAGATTTCAAATGTTTTTGTTGAATATTGAAGTAAGGCCTGAAACATACATGATTCAATACCTAAATATTTTTTTCTCCTTACCAAAATAATTCATGCAGGAAAGGGTTTTAAAAGCTTGCATTTGCAAAGAGCAAAAAAATCTAAAAACATCCCATTCAAATCGAAGTTGCACACGCGCCGTGAACAATGGATAGCCAAAGAAACAATGCAATGTCTGAGTGTTTTCTTTGTTCTATTTATAGACAAGCCTATTTACCATTGCACATTCCCTGTAAGGTTGCATGACTTTTGATTGTGTAAAATTCCGCCCGCTCGGAAAATTCAACTGACTGGAAATTAGCCTTTATCAATGTACAGTACTTCTAAAATACAGTAATGGAAAATACCTTCTTTGGTGAGTATGGTTGATCGAAGTAGTAGAATTCATAATCCCGAATCAAGTTTGATAACAGCGGTCTCTGGAAGAAAGGAAAGTGTTACGCATTAACTATGGGTTATATGATTATACATGTGGCATACTGCAATCAAATCACTAAAAGGCAGAGACAAATAGTCTTAATCAACTGGCAATTCCAAGAGAGCTGCATGAAAATGGAGAACTTCTTGAAAGCAGCCTCGATGGCACTACGATATGACCTGAAATGCTGGAACGCAATCTCTGACACGCTTTAGCACCACTGCAAAATGTTATTTAACTTGATTTGCACAGAACTGAGCAGCAGAATTGGTCAAATCGAGAGCATGCAAAGAATTTCTTTGCAAGAAAGATGGAAAACCGTATTATGTTGCAGTTTGGAAGCATTGATGAATCAAGATAGCACATTAGTCCATTGAGACAAAAAATATCGATGCATTGTTGTCCATGAGCAAACCAGAAACTGTACGCACATGCTAGAAAATTCTAAATATTGAGCTCCCTTTGAGAGGCCCTTTGGATGAGAAATCTCAGTCCGTGTTGAGTTAAACAAGAGTAAGTTTTTAAAATATCGCTTATTTTGCTGTGCGCTTATATAAATTCCCAACACGGGCTGGGATTAGGTCACATGACATGAATGCGGTCGCAAACAATAGAAACAGCGGGCTGCCAATATCCCAAAATGCAACGATTTCATTTCAACACGCCTCGCGCTAAAATTTTTCTGCTTGCATGGAAATTCTTTCAATAATCACAGCACGGGCTGAGTTGCCGAATTGAGTTCACCCCGTATTTAAGTTTCAACTCGGTATCTTTTATGTAAACAGTGTGGAACCGAGTTAAGCCCGCGTTAAAACTCAACATCAACCGAGTTAAAACTCAGCCCATGCACGGGCTGAGATTTTTCATGTAAAGAGATCGTAACCGACACGAAAATTTCAAACCTTGATGACTTTCATCTTCCTTATCGTTCCATCTCCTTCATCGTATCGTGACTGACATACAAAGACGTCTCTTTCGGAAAGTTCTGTTGGCCTACCTGCAAGGGATTGAGATACAAAAAAACTACAAGCAGGAATGGAAATCTTAAAAACGGTCTCAATTTTTCAAGGGTAGGGGGTTAAAGTGTTCACTGCACACTTAAAAACACGAGGGGCAAATCACTGATCTTTTTCGTAGACCTTCGTTGAAATCACACAAAAAATCACACAAAAATCACAAAAATATCATTCAAAAACCACAAAAAAATCACAAAAAATCACAAAAATCATAAAAATTACCAAAAAATTACACACAAAAATCACAGGAAAAAATCTCGTGATTTTAAAGTCACAAAAATCACGTACACTATTTTGAGAAGTGATTTGCCCCTCGTAAAAACGGACAATAACGTAAATGCCATGGGTTAGAGACTGGTTTGATTTAGAAGACTTAGAGCAGGACGAGGCTTTTTTCTACAAAACAAATATTAAGGCTAAAGCGACATAATTTAGAGCTTTTTATTTCTACTGTGAATAAATCACAAAAACCCATTTTATAAGTCGAATACATTACTAACATGTGGATTAAAACATATACTGAAACTTTGTCGAACGTTTCGATATAATCTTCATCAGTAACTGTTCTTACAATGATTTGGGGGCCTACCTATAAACCTAAATTACAACAGGGTAACAACATGTAAACAACCTAACAAAGATAACTAACTAATATAAACGTGTAAATATAAGATAACTAACTAAAATCAAAGCGGACCGGCCGGAAACTCAAGGTGGAGAAAAGAAAAGAGGAGAGATAGGTGGGATCTTAGTGCAGTCTGCCTCACGGGAAATTGAGGAAACCGCAAAGCTAAATAAAGTGATATAAGAAACACCGCTAGACAATGGGTGGCGAAAAAGAGGCACTACAAATATAACTGAAAATAAGAAACCCGACACCCCTAGAATAACCAAACAAAATAAGTAGAAAGAATAAATAAACAAACAGAAACAAATTAACCATATCCTGTCCATATGATGAGCAGAACCAAAAAACTCGAAAGAAAATAAAAACCTCACGGAGAAGCGAAGAGTCTAAGAGTCCACAAGCCTAACATTGAGCCCCTTAGGTGCAAAGCTATCTAACTTAAATTTCTAAAAACCTTCTCTAACCCTAGAATCGCCAAATAACCTGGGACTTAACATCCCCCATGAAACCATGATGAACCGCTAGCTCAAAATACCTATAAAAATCCGCCTGAGCAACCAACTCTCCTTCCTCAAATATCCCACAGCACGACTTATAATCATCAAACCATGTTCGAAAATGGATAAACCCGGGATAAACTAGCCTGCGCGCAGACCCAATATTACGCAGGCTAGGGATAAACGTGCTCAACAAATTTATCCGTGCATGGTTTTTATATAAGAAACTAGTCCTAGGATGGACCGAAAATTTAAGAAACTCTAGTACTATGTTTAAGAAGTTCCAAGAAACTTGTAAAAGCTAAACTCAAGAGTATCATGGCAAAATTGTTGCCGAACCTTTACTCTTGAGTAACGTTCACTATAATTTATGTTTTGAGCTCAAAACAACTCTTTTTGAAACTTTCAGTACTATGGGCTGATCCAAGTTTCTTATAAAAGAAAAAAACATGTAGTGTTGGTCCCCAAGCACTTTACAAAACCTGCTCTTGATGATAGTTCCTACGCTGGAAAAGGAGCTGAACACATTTTATTAAGCATACTTACACACAACGTAATCTTTCATGTGCATGATGAAGCACAGTCCATTGATACTAGCCATTGGATTAGTGTCTTCAATATTACTTTGAAAGCATTCTTGATCGTAGAACATCCTCGTTGGCATGTGTTTGGCCTCTTCTGGGCGTAAATACCAATTCCCATGGAACCATGCAGCACCACTACAATAAAACGAATATTTGTAATGGGCATACGATAAACATGAGCTCCTTTAATAACTTTATAAACTTGAATAAAGCGATTACTTATAAGCTCTTTTCTACAGACTTATACATGTAATAAACAACTTTGAAAATGTAGTGCACTCAAATTGCGNTTGTGAATGAAATGGGCGTTAAAACATTGACTCTAAAACACGCATGTACGCATGCGTGATTGACTGCCGGTCAAATAGTTTTTTAATTGGTGACCGACTGCCGGTCAAATAGTCACTTCGAAAGAAAAAACATGTAGTGTTGGTCATCAAGCACTTTACAAAACCTGCCCTTGATGATAGTTCCTACGCTGGAAACCGAACTGAAAACATTTTATCAAGCATACTTACACACAACGTAATCCTTCATGTGCATGATGAAGCACAGTCCATTGATACTAGCCATTGGATTAGTGTCTTCAATATTACTTTGAAAGCATTCTTGATCGTAGAACATCCTCGTTGGCATGTGTTTGGCCTCTTCTGGGCGTAAATACCAATTCCCATGGAACCATGCAGCACCACTACAATAAAACGAATATTTGTAATGGGCATACGATAAACATGAGCTCCTTTAATAACTTTATAAACTTGAATAAAGCGATTACTTATAAGCTCTTTTCTACAGACTTATACATGTAATAAACAACTTCGAAAATGTAGTGCACTCAAATTGCGTTTTGCATTCGCTTTATCAGAAATAATCTTTACAATCATTTGGGGCCTATGAGCTAATCCAAGTTTCTTATAAAAGAAAAAACGTGCAGCCACCAGTGTCAGCCTGTTTTTTTTCTGCTAGAGGAATATGGTATGACCACAATAAACTAAATCGGGCCAAACACCTAAAAATACATGAATATCCTACCTCTTGTCCGTCCATATTTTATCAATTTTCGCCATGTATGGATATTCTTCATCAGATCTTACGTATACGCTGTCACCTGCGAATTGGGACAGAAAGAAATTTCCAAAAATCAAATCGGTTGTCTGGTAAACTCTAAAACTCAAGTTGACAGCGACTCATCTTTCTTTGTATTCTAATATAAATAATAACAATAATGATAGTAACAATGCATTTGTAGAGCACTAAAATCTATATACATATATTCTAAAGCGCTGTACAACTTAGTGTTAGAAAACTAAAATTACAAAAAGAAAAGCTAAAATGTCATTTACATGTTAAAATAGTTATCAAATAAATACGTTTTTAATTTTGCTTTGANATATTCTTCATCAGATCTTACGTATACGCTGTCACCTGCGAATTGGGACAGAAAGAAATTTCCAAAAATCAAATCGGTTGTCTGGTAAACTCTAAAACTCAAGTTGACAGCGACTCATCTTTCTTTGTATTCTAATATAAATAATAACAATACTGATAGTAACAATGCATTTGTAGAGCACTAAAATCTATATACATATATTCTAAAGCGCTGTACAACTTAGTGTTAGAAAACTAAAATTACAAAAAGAAAAGCTAAAATGTCATTTACATGTTAAAATAGTTATCAAATAAATACGTTTTTAATTTTGCTTTGAAAGTTTTGACGCTCTGAGATCTTCTAATTGCAACAGGCAATTTGTTCCCGAGCCTAGGGGCTGCAGTACTAAATGCTCTGTCACCACGCGATGCAACTTTTGTCTTTGAAGCAATAAATGTAACTGATCCCTTTGACCTCAATCCGTATCTTTCACTGCAAAAACTTAAACAGTCACTCATACACGTTTTCGTTACTTTCGACCTGAATCGGCGAAGCAGATGACTCTTAGCTAAAATTACAACATCGGATCGAAGTAATTCAGACACTGGAAATGGTCGACGGTGTAGGAGGCAAGTGCTCTAAGTGACCTAAATTCATTGTTTCCATAATTTCTCACTAGTGAAGCTACCTCTTGAGGAGAAATAAGGACTCAAACAGGATTTATCCGCTAAAGGTTCCACACGGTCCAGTGATAAACAATTTGGGACGACTGCAATTTTGCGGACCAGATTTATGTCATATCTTTCAGGAACGAATTTGACCATATACCTTACTAACCCTAACTAAACCCTAACTAACACTAACTTAAACCCTATCTAAAAGCCCTTTTCCAAAACATAACCCTAACCCTGAGCCCATGACACACAACGTGCCGATATTGAAAGCTGGTCCGCTAAAGTGCAGACTAGCCAACAATTTATACCGTCGATATTGGGCAGCATTAGTTTACCAGAAAAAAACAGTCATTCATCATTGTTTTATACACGAAATTATCTATAAACTAACCTTTTGGACTATTGATACCCCGCAAAATTATGATTCGTACTTGATTTAACTGCTCGAGGGTTTGGACCCGGGGGCGAATGGGTGATTTCAAGTTAATATGTAACAAACCTATTTTATAACATCCTGTTGCTGTGCAGAACTGCTCATAGTAAGTGCAACCTTCTTCTCCACCAGACATTTCTCTTTCCATGTTCTGTGATAAAAAGTAAATCAAACGTGAGACGCAAAACACTAACATTTTAAACTGTTGCAAACAAATATTCCCATGTTGTAGGTGAAATTGGACAAACGGAGTCTTTCAGTAAATGACAAATTTCCATGTCAGCTCTCTCAATAGCTTTTCATACAGACTTCTAATACCTAATCATAGACCACCTAATCTATAGTCTGCCTCAAATTAGATGTCACGCGAAAATGCCGCGAATAACAATAATTGAAGTGTTTTGCATGAATCATTTTGCATTACCTCAAATCTCACGGGACATCTAATTTGAGACAGACTTTAACTCATCGGCATCATTTCAAGTTATAAATGACCACGAAAATCTAACTTATCTGTAGTCAAACATTTTTCGAGAAGATCTGTTAGCAAACGAGGACCAAAATGAGTAACTCGTAAAGTAGAAATCATACCCTCGGAGTTTCTGTTTCAGCATATTCTTCCAACGTCTTCTCGTCAAACTCATTTGAGGAATCTTTATCACTCTTTGAACTCTTGTTTTGCTCATTAGCAAATACTGAAGCAACTCTCTTCAAGGATGGAATAACTTCACGTGGGATTAGCTTCACACGACTCGTATGAGGCCATGTCTAGAAAGTAAAGACAACGAGAAACTATTACATGAAATGTTTTCCTGGGATTATAAGGAACTTACTCTATCAGCCGAATATTTAATAAATAGTAGGCTAGAATGGCCACATATTTAAAAAGCAATAAATTTAAAACCCAGAAGTATTGCAGCCAACGAGTCATCACATTTCATTTCATCTTGAGGTGATATCCCTAGAAATTTCCAACAAGTAAAATCGTAAAAGCAGATATGTCAGTAAGAGATGTTTCGTTACCTTGATCTTTCTAAAGTTTCTGGTTCTGACATGATAACGTGATTCACAGACGTAAATGTCCTCTTCTTTGAAACCCTGCGGAGGAAATATTACAAAATCAATACATATAGACATGTCTGGCTTACAGAGATGGACATGATTAGCCTACCATATAGGAAACGAGACTGTTTGTGCAGTGTTGCTTGACAGGATCTTGAAATAATGCCGAAATTGCAATAATTCCTGACACTTTTATTGCAGCTCAGAACATAAGACAGCTCTCACGTTCCATGACATAGCTCTCACGTTTCCATGAAACTTTAAAGACGACAAATCTATTCAACCTCTTAAAGCATCCGTTGGTGAATGAATTTCACTATAGTCCAGTCAACAGTACCTTATAAGAAATCTAAAGGAGTGGATTCAGTAAATCCATAGCATACCAGTTTTGCAATTAATATTCAAGAATAAAAACGGTTAAGATCGAGAAGCAAATTTTTTAGAAAGATCTACTCACCTCTGGTTGTACTTTGAAATAATCCCGTACAGACATGACATAGCATCTTCCATTGATTTTCGATGGTGATATATGACTATAATGGTCACTTCGGAATAGTTCCTGACAAAGAGACGTAGATTTTGCTTCATTTTTATGATTATCCATTAAAGAACCACTGCGAACCAAAATCCTTTGCGGGCTGAATCAAAAGCAACACAAGTTGAACTTAGGCCAGAAACGAGTTTCGTATCACATGAAAGTCGACGTTGGGGCTAGCAATTGGTCTTTAAGAAAATACTTTTATATTGAGGAAACTACCGAAAAAGCGAACAAGGAATGAAAACAAACAGAAATATCAAAGAAAGCAGGCTGAAGCCTATTGATTTCGAGCTGCAATGCGAGAGTTCCAGGCTCGCGCTGACAAAAAAGAGCATAGTAGGACGAAGGACAGTGTAAAGCCATGAAATAAATTGTACACTGCGCTTTGCTTCCCATCTGTGGAATCTACATACATATATATGATTGTTGCTCAGCAAAGCCCCTTTCCTCGTTACCTTGAAGCATACACCATGACATTTGTGGGAAAACTCTGAAATAGTGAGGAACAGCCTGGTTGCTGATGCAGAAACAAATCTAAATATCCTACCTTCTCTAAGAATTTCCTTGATGCAAGATGAAACGTCTCTTCTGGTCGGTAAAACCAACAACAATACATGCCCTGAAAAGATAGAAGGATATATCGTTTTATCACCAGTTCGCACTCTTTCAGTTAAAATTTAAACCTAAACAGAAATGAAACATAAACAGAAAAAACATAAACAGAAGGTGTTGTGGTGCAGCGGTGTAATCCTCTGACTTTGCAGCCAGAACAGTCAGGCGGACAGGGTTCGATCCCAGTACGAGCCCCACCACTTGAGCGTCATGACAAGGGGTCGCGGACTCGATTAGGTCTTCTCTACCTCTGCGATTCCGGCGCTTGGCGCTAAAAACCGCAACTTCACCTTCACCTTCACCTTCACCTTCACCTTCACCTTCACCTTCACCTTCACCTTCACCTTCACCTTCACACCATTAGCAAAGTATTTCGATTGCTTGAACGAAATTATAAAATTTCATACCACTTACAGTGTTTCCTTGCTTATCAGTCCATAGTTTCTCAATGAACACAATGTGTGGCTCTTCTTTTCTACAAGAAAAAGTGCAAAAATTCACACCTTTACCGATGTCTGATCAAGGAGAAGGACGCCTATGAAATTGAAGAGACAGGAAGAAAGGAGGAATGGCTTTTAATACAAGGTTTTTCAAAAGTTATTGCCACATCTCTAAAACCTTAAGTAAATTTTGGCAATCTGGAAATAGTGGGCTTTAAAATATTTCCTATAAATATGTCTCCTTCATGCCTTTAAAATCTCAAGTGGAGGTCTATTTTTATGAAAAGTACGCCCTTTAAAAGCCCGGGGGGGGGGGGTACTTAGTATATTTTGCTGACGGGATCTGCACTCCTTTCCGGGTGTCGTTTTCGCCTCTTTTTCTAGAGCCGGGTATCAAAAGACGGCAATTTTTCTAAAGCCGGTTGTCAAAAGGGATATTTTGTTAGAGCGGGCTGTCATTTTAATGCTGCGCAGTGTATTTTTTACGTTTTGGAGTATACTTTTCGCCGATTTTTTCTAAAGCCGGGTATCATTTTTGAGGGGAAAATTCTAGAGCAGGGTCAACAAAGCTTTTCTTGGAGTGCACACCCCCGTACTAATTAAAGTCAAGTACCCCCCGGGTTTAAAGGGAATCTAAGCCTTTGGTAAAAATAGCCGTGCAAAGAGAATAGGCCGTGACACGTGCCGAACCATATTTGGGTAATTGATCTGCGTCAACAAGAAATACTGATATCTGATACGCTAGAATTTGACTGCAAAAGGCTTGAGCCACTTTTATATGCTTAGATACCCTTTAACTCCTGAAGTTATTGTCTATGTGGTGACATATACCCCTCCTTCTTACCTATCCGCCACCTTCTNTTTAAAATTCAAAGGGGAGGGCAATGTGTAGGAAAAGTAGCCCTTTAAGGCCCGGGGGGGGGGGGTACTTAGTATATTTTGCTGACGGGATCTGCACTCCTTTCCGGGTGTCGTTTTCGCCTCTTTTTCTAGAGCCGGGTATCAAAAGACGGCAATTTTTCTAAAGCCGGTTGTCAAAAGGGATATTTTGTTAGAGCGGGCTGTCATTTTAATGCTGCGCAGTGTATTTTTTACGTTTTGGAGTATACTTTTCGCCGATTTTTTCTAAAGCCGGGTATCATTTTTGAGGGGAAAATTCTAGAGCAGGGTCAACAAAGCTTTTCTTGGAGTGCACACCCCCGTACTAATTAAAGTCAAGTACCCCCCGGGTTTAAAGGGAATCTAAGCCTTTGGTAAAAATAGCCGTGCAAAGAGAATAGGCCGTGACACGTGCCGAACCATATTTGGGTAATTGATCTGCGTCAACAAGAAATACTGATATCTGATACGCTAGAATTTGACTGCAAAAGGCTTGAGCCACTTTTATATGCTTAGATACCCTTTAACTCCTGAAGTTATTGTCTATGTGGTGACATATACCCCTCCTTCTTACCTATCCGCCACCTTCTGTAAATTTTGAAAACTAGTGAGTACTTATCATAAACTAAACAAAAGAAAAAACTATACATACAGTAGATCAATGGAAATTTAAAAGTATAACACTTACCCAAAATCGATGTAAACATAATCACCAGGCATGTATACATCAAATCCAACCTTTAGCTCATGAAGATATTCGAGTTCTTCTTCTGGAGAAATCTGCAAGGATGGGGAAAAGATTAATCATGAGACATCACTGCGCTAGATTTTAAAGACCCTGTGCTCCCCAAGATCCTTCACGGTCTCACAGTGACTTTCATACTGTATGAAAGTCGTTTTAGCCTAAGCAATCGTGAAACTGTGTTGCCTTTTTAATCTTCAAATGAACCTTGTTATGTCATCGTTTTTTAACTGAAAAAACAGACATTCCTGAAAATAATTTGAAGGATTAGAAAGCTTTTGTTCCCTTCAGCTATCTATGTTCCCACTATTGTGTGTTAAAATATGTTGTTTACGGCCATATGATGTTTTGATGGTTCGTGCGCGTGCATAGCATCATGGGGAGCACAGGGTCTTTAACGACAATGAAATCTTCAAGAAGAACTACCAGTTTTGGATACAATTCTTTGACAGAAAATACTCTTAGACGAATTCCTGACATTTCAACGGAAAATTTCCGCATAAAATTGTTGGGCAACAAATTACGTAGAGATTCTAATTCCTTTTTAAAGATTCTAAACACTGAAGAACAAAACGTAGACATNCCGAACCATATTTGGGTAATTGATCTGCGTCAACAAGAAATACTGATATCTGATACGCTAGAATTTGACTGCAAAAGGCTTGAGCCACTTTTATATGCTTAGATACCCTTTAACTCCTGAAGTTATTGTCTATGTGGTGACATATACCCCTCCTTCTTACCTATCCGCCACCTTCTGTGAATTTTGAAAACTAGTGAGTACTTATCATAAACTAAACAAAAGAAAAAACTATACATACAGTAGATCAATGGAAATTTAAAAGTATAACACTTACCCAAAATCGATGTAAACATAATCACCAGGCATGTATACATTAAATCCAACCTTAAGCTCATGAAGATATTCGAGTTCTTCTTCTGGAGAAATCTGCAAGGATGGGGAAAAGATTAATCATGAGACATCACTGCGCTAGATTTTAAAGACCCTGTGCTCCCCAAGATCCTTCACGGTCTCACAGTGACTTTCATACTGTATGAAAGTCGTTTTAGCCTAAGCAATCGTGAAACTGTGTTGCCTTTTTAATCTTCAAATGAACCTTGTTATGTCATCGTTTTTTAACTGAAAAAACAGACATTCCTGAAAATAATTTGAAGGATTAGAAAGCTTTTGTTCCCTTCAGCTATCTATGTTCCCACTATTGTGTGTTAAAATATGTTGTTTACGGCCATATGATGTTTTGATGGTTCGTGCGCGTGCATAGCATCATGGGGAGCACAGGGTCTTTAACGACAATGAAATCTTCAAGAAGAACTACCAGTTTTGGATACAATTCTTTGACAGAAAATACTCTTAGACGAATTCCTGACATTTCAACGGAAAATTTCCGCATAAAATTGTTGGGCAACAAATTACGTAGAGATTCTAATTCCTTTTTAAAGATTCTAAACACTGAAGAACAAAACGTAGACATATATGTGAACAAAATAATTCGTTAAGCAAAGATTTCTTAAAAGGAGGAAACATTCGAACCCATTCCAATTTCGTTTGGAGAGAATTTATAAAAAGTTTGAGTGAACACTTGTCCTGCTGTAAATGTTCGTTGTTAATGTAATGTGATCCTTGAATATTGCTGAATATTGTGAGTGTAAAGATTAATTGTATGCAATGCTTGTTTACTATCCTGAAATGAATTTGTTCAGTCACTGAAGGAATTCTAGTAGCAAACAGGTCTTTAGCCCTACTAGGACCTTCGGCAAAGATTGTATACAAGCATGGCTCTCCTACAAAATCAGTTTAAATTAATACAGAACTTTATTTTCTTACCAGAACTTCGTCTTTTTGCAATTGCTTCTTACTTTCATCCATGCCTAGTTTCTCATCATCTTTCTCTTCACTATTCTGTTTCGTCTTCTTCTCCTCGTCAATTTGACTGATTAATTTTCTTTTAGCAAGATGAAGCGCTGGTGACATGAATGTTTGTCCGTCTTTGCAAAGAATGTCACGTTGGGTGACGAAGTAAATTTGCAGCTCGATAGCATCTTCGTACATCTATGAAGAAATTAATTTTCTTAGATAGAAATGGAAGCAAAACATGATTAATTATCAATTGTTTCATACAGTACAATCATACTTAATTCTTAGACGAAGGTTTCTCTTCCTAAAATTTCACGGGATGAGCAATTCTATGGAAATTTGATACAGTTTCGCAAATTACCTGAAGTGGAAGCCTTAAGTAGGCCCACCTCACGAAAGTGTGGCATATGATACTAAACTTTATGAAAACAAAGCGTTGAAAGAAAAAAAAGTAATTATCTATTTACTACAACTGCGATAATGCCAAAAGACACGATTCAAGACAGACAAATCGTTCAATTTTATATCAAAATCCGCAAAACCGACCCAAATAAAGCCAAAAACCGTTCACCGAGACAATGTTCAAAACCGAAAAACCGTGCTATTTTACGGCGAAGACCGGAAAACCGAACAAAAAATGGGTGAAACCGCGTAACCGAAAAACCCAAAAATTGAGCAGTAACAAGAACGGAGCACAATTCCTAAATGATATCAATAACCTTCTCCATGTGACCTGGCTGAGACTAGCTAGAGCAGTTATTAAAAAGTATAAATTGCAGAACATCTATTCTGGACAATCTTGAAATGAAATAACACAGCTGAATGTTCCAAGGCGTTTGCATTCTTTGATTTGTGCTTTTTAAATCCAAATTGACTGAATGGATTTATATTACTTTTGGCGGAAATTTTGCTTGAATATCTGTATGCCCCCGGGGGCTTATTAATTTCGGAGACTCCAGAGGGGGGCTTAAAAGAGAGGGGGCTTATTAGAGAGGGGGCTTATTCACAAAGTCAAAAGAAAAAGGCTAAAAACGATAGATTTTTAGGTCTTTTACCCTATCTTTTGCGGAATCAACAAATACTTTTACGAGTAAAATACACAAATCCAATGCAGTTTTAATCCCAAACCATATCAAAATTAACATCCAAACTTGTTTTAGCTAATAAATGGAAAATCTTTGGTATCCACTCGCATTTAATATAAGTGGGGGGGGGGTTAATAGAGAGGGGGGCTTATTTAAAATTTTGGTTCAGAAGGGAGGGGCTTATTAGAGAAGGGGGCTTAATACGATAGTTAAGATCTAAGATCGCTTACCTCAGAATCTGTCCGACTGATACTTCTAGCTTCTTGCAAAACTGTAACTACATCGTCTTGCAATTTGTCCAGCCTCTTGTAGAATGATTTCTCCATCAATTTGCGAATTATTTCAAGTGACAATGGCTTTCTAAAAATATAGAAAAAAACCTTTATCTCATTTTCTTATCCATTTACCTAGATCCTACAAATGACTGAAAAAATTGTAAGTTAACGATAACTGCATAGCCAATCGAACTATGTTTCTCTTGGTGAATTATGGGTTTCTGACAAAGGGCAAACATAAAGAATGTTGGTAATATTAAAATAGCATAGAATAGAAAGTCTATTATAGAGTAGCTCTATTATAGTTACTACATAGTCTATTCTAGTTTATCATATAATTTTTTGATAGAGTGGCCTGTTCCTTTCATTCTTGGCATTTTTACCTTGGTTTATCTGTTGCTTCCGCTGACTCAGGAATGACTTCATACTCCAGTAATGAATCACTATAGCAACGACCTTCTTCGTCCTGAAAAACAGGGCAGAATTTACAAGATGGTTGAGTGGCACAGTACAATCTAGCATATCAGTTAATAAGCACTACTGCCAAATCTATGGGTAAATACCGGGTGACTAAAAACAAAAACAATCCCTTTNTATAATTTTTTGATAGAGTGGCCTGTTCCTTTCATTCTTGGCATTTTTACCTTGGTTTATCTGTTGCTTCCGCTGACTCAGGAATGACTTCATACTCCAGTAATGAATCACTATAGCAACGACCTTCTTCGTCCTGAAAAACAGGGCAGAATTTACAAGATGGTTGAGTGGCACAGTACAATCTAGCATATCAGTTAATAAGCACTACTGCCAAATCTATGGGTAAATACCGGGTGACTAAAAACAAAAACAATCCCTTTTGAAAGGCCACTTCTCCATGGATATCTAAGCAATGATATTGGCAAACACATAATTTGACAGTGGACATGTTCAAATAAATTTCAAATTTACCTGACTGAAATTGACCACTCCGTTATAAGATTATGAGGAATTTTCTCGAGATAGCCTTTTCAAGAAAACTTCAAAAGCGCCATAAAATCACGACCAAATTTCCTTAATATTTCTGCCTTACAGCAAATGAATGGTACATGATTTAGCAAATGTTATCCCTTTGGAGAATAAAGTGCCATCTCTAGGAGGATAGGAGCATAACAAAATTATTCCAGGTGTTTTCATCCTCCAAAGAGGATAACACGTGCCAAAACGTGGTCAAGTCA
Organism: Aurelia aurita; assembly: GCA_004194415.1. Lineage (NCBI taxonomy): Eukaryota > Metazoa > Cnidaria > Scyphozoa > Semaeostomeae > Ulmaridae > Aurelia > Aurelia aurita. Next base: position 717,800 of record REGM01000154.1, on the reverse strand, counting down.
ATGCTGTACGGCAGAAATATTAGGAAAATTTGATCGTGATTTTAGGCCTGTTTTGAAGGTTTCTTGAAGTTGCTGTCTCGAGAAAATACCTTATAATTGCAGAACGGAGAGGCCGATTTCAGTCAGGTAAATTTAAAAATCTTATTTGAACATACCCACCAATAGATAATATCTTTACCAATACTATTGTTTTGATATACAGGAAGTAGTAACCTTTCAAACGGGGATTGTTTTTTGGTTCGCCCGGTAGAACTATATTTGTATACAGAAATATCCTTTCAAATGATCGAAGTTTGCAAGACTCCTTTCCGGTACTTACACAAGTAAATAATGAGTCTCAAGCTTATGCAGGGAATGAAGCGAAGGATGAATAAAAGTAACAACTCAAATTTTCCAGTACCATTTAATAGCATAGCCTCCAAATCTTTGGCATCTTTAAAAAAACATTGCACGGATGGTTAATGCATCTTCTGTTCGATTTAATGGCTTGAAAGGAACTTCAAGTACTTTGCTATAATCCTATATGTAGCAATTGTGATATCTTGATTATTTTCAGAATTACAGCGTCTTCTTTGCTTGGGCCAGTTTTGAGAATGGTACGTCAATAAATTGTTAAATAGTAAACTAGAAAAGCTACAGATTTCTGCTTACTGCCATATTATAGACCTTCATAAACTATTGTTTTCTTGAAGATTGTACCGTTTTTCATATTTCCATTTAGGATCTACGAATATTTTAATTTTTTTCAAAACTTTCACGAGTTCTTTCAATAAAAAGAAAACCGCTGTTATTCTGAAAATAATCAAGATATTCGAAATGCTACATATAGGATTATAGCAAAGTACTTGAAGTTCCTTTCAAGCCATAAAATCAAACGAAAGATGCATTAACCATCCATGCAATGTTTTTTAAAGATTTGGAGGCTATGCTCCATTTATTAGGAATCTTTTGAAAATTTGACTATATGATTTTGATTTTAAAAATATATAAACAACTACTTTACCTTGTGATTCAAGAAATTGTTATACAGAGTGCGAAGTAATTTCTGAACGAGATATTGCACATCAGGAACAACACTTCCGGCCTCCCCTGTTGCAAAGAATAAAAGCTTTGTAATCAAGACCGTCTTCCCAAATCTTAAAGACCCACTGCTAACCATGATCCTTTGTGAGCCAAATGAAAAGCAAGACAAAGAGAATCTAGGCCAAAAACGACTTTCAGATAATACGAAAGTCGGCTTTGGCGCCACAAAGGATCATGGTTAGCAATGGGTCTTTAAGACATATGATTACAGAAAAAATAAGTTTTTTCAAGCACGACAACGACATCTTTCGGTAATGGATGGTAATCGGTAACGTTCTTGTACTTTATGCAGAACTCCTGGTTCGAGAGTCAAGGAAAAATTACGGTCACGTGGTCATTGACCGCGAGGAAGGTCTAAACAAACAAAGGAATAATTTATGCCACACCCTAAATACACCCATTTTCTATTCAAAAACGAAGAAGGTTCAATCAAAAACATATTTTGTTTGGAGGAAGGCTGAGAATTTTTCTGGACTCTGCCTGGTTCAGTAAATTAAACAGATTGCCGAGGACCACTGTAAATAACACGACTTTGTACATTAAATATTGTTTCGTCGTCTGTACCATTTCTGATTTGGTTTGGTTTATTTCATATCAATTAAAAATAATCGTCGCAGAAAATATTCAGATTGGTGCAATAGAGAAGAACCAAGAATAGACTATAAAACAAGGAGCAAATCAGACATGTTCTTGGCCTAGTAAATGCAAACAGCATTGAGAGGAAATCAATCATATTCCTGTGCAACGAACATATCTTTATCACTGATATTCAAATGTCTGTCTCCCTCGACGTCTTATTTTCGCTTGTTAGTTATTCGAGAACAAGAATTCCTAGGAATTTCACTTACCGATGATTTCAGCCTTTTTCCGGATCATTTCCCTCTGTAGAGTCAGCGCATCCTACAATAGATGAAGATATATTTAAACCTAATGAATATAACAATTTTAAATCTACCGGGCGAGTCAGAAAAAACGTGGGGCATTTAACAAGCTATATTCAGGTGGAAAACAAGCCAAATCAGGAGTGTTGAAGTTTTATATTGCAGAAGAACAATTTAATTAGTTATAGAAATTCAGGTTATTAAAATCGGTCATTTCTTTCCTTATTTATCTGCGATTTTGTGATATAGCCATTTTGATGAAAAGCATCGCTAGTATGAGAACTTTCAGCTTCCTAACAATGAAAATTAAATGGCTAGTCCCCCAAGGGATACAATATAAGTAACATTGGTTGTCCCTTTTGTGCTCTAAACACAATACATTCCTTGTTTCAATATTTTTTTGCAGAGAAACAGTATGTTTGTCATGGTTTAGTAGGTCACACGTGCATGAATATGACTTTAATTGAAGGCATATTTTAGCAATCTTGCGAAACACCATTTTACCAAAATCGCTCGTAATTCTGGAACGGAAGACCGATTTCGACCAAACAAAGTTTTATATCTAAGTTAGCTTTTCTTCTATGCAATAAACTTTAAAGAAACTTATTTGCAAATCAAACTGCATCAATAAAAATTGACAAACACCCCACGTTTTTTCCTGACTCACCCGGTATAACCTACAAAACATTAAGTGATAGTAAAAGGCAAATATGGAAATGCGAGCGGAAGGCAAAATGGACAAAGGCGTGTAAATCAGCAAAAATTGAAATTTGCCAAAAGAAATTCTTTATTATTGATTTATAAAGCCAAGTAAACTTATGAGATAGAAAAAAAATCCAGGCCATAGATGTATCCAATGTAAATATATGCTTATCCAAACTTTCATGATTTGCTGAAAATTTCACTTTTGACTACGATTTCAATGTATTTCATAATATGCTGAGAGATATCTGAAGAACAGCATATATGACGAGTTTTTCAAGTAAAAGGATAAGTTCCTTTCTTTCTTTCCTTGGGGATAAAATTTTATTTTTGGGCTTCATTGAAATTTGGTCCCAGTCCCCCAGATTAATTAAATTACAAACAAAATAGTTCAATATGTCTGGATTAATAAGAGGCTTGAAAATAGCCATCAGCCACTGGCATACGAAGCTCTATTCTCGAGCAGTAGCTCTATTTCCAGACATTCTAATCCTGGGTCCACTGTGGAAGGGCATAGCGTTAAGACATACCTTGTACACTTGCGAGTCAGGTTCATTATATCGACATGCATTGTCAAACATGAGAACGAGATCTTGCTCTAAATCGTCCATACTTGTCAACTGAAAATAAAACATTACATATCACATTTATCACAACTCAGTCCCTATTGCAAATTAAAGAAAATTTCACAGAGCGCAGTCCACTCAAAGTAAAGACGGGAGAAGTTGTGTTTGGAATTAAGTGCCCAGACGTATTTTACGAAACCGCTGCTGCCATTCAAATGCTTTCCTTATAGACCGTTTCGGAGATAGAAACTTTCAACTACGATTTCAATAGTTCCCTCCTGTAAGTGTTTCTCTCTAGCGTGCGTTACCAATGGCAATGCAGGAACATTTTTCAGCAGTCAGTGGTTTTTCAATAGCTCCTTTGTTTACGATCTAATTCCTTTGGGACTTGCAGCCTTTTCCCTCGGAATGAAAACTATATATGAAAAGGTCTATAGGATAGTGCAACACCAGAACCATGTCCACAACATATTGGTTTTGCTTTTGTGAAATGCTTTCGAAAACTGGCATGATGTAAAAATTTACTAAAATTTGCATACCATTTGCGTGCAGCAATAAAACAGAACAGAGGATTTAGCATATTCATAAAAAATTGTTCTGAGCTCAAATGCATTCCATGAGACACACTGTAAATAAAATCAAACAAGTAAGAAATCATAGATGGCAAACAAAAACTACCCAATGCATATTTCAAGTGAAACATATCATATCAGAAAGTATAATGTTGACTCACCTGCCCCGATTCAACTTTAGCTGAAATTTTCATCAAATCTATTGGTTTCTTTATTAGAACATAGTAGTCTGGGTAGTCCTGAAATGCAGAAAAATGATGTTTTTTTTTCTATATTGCTACCTAGCATCCGAAGGCAGTTTTTAGGACACTGAGAAGTAGGACACTGAGAAGCTAAGCTTATCGAGCAATGTCCTGGTCCTTCCTCTCGATGTGACCACACCTCGCGATTCCTTTAGCCTGGAATTACGGAGAGTTGGTGACTCTCCTCACTCTACGTAGCAGGTTCGACAGGGCGGGGACTCGAACCACCAACCCTCAGGTTGGAAGTCAAGCGCGCTACCGTTGAGCCATCCCCGCTTATATGTTAAATGATGTGAGTGGATCTCAAATGCAGAAAAAGGATTTTAAGTGGATCTCAATTGAATAAAAAGACGGCCAACGAATGTCGAGCCAAATAACTGAACAACAAATGTGAAAATTTGAAATTATTGATCTTGCAACAAAACCGATCAAAACAGTAGCATGCGGTGATGGATTTCTCAAAGCCAAAGTTCCATCTCGATCCTCTTTTCGTTTCTTTCTCCTCTTGCTGCTTATTCACTTTGTTCGACTAACAAAACAGACCACTTGCTTTCAAATAGCTCTAGAAATCGGCTCAGAGAAAAAATCCCAAACAAAAGGTAGTAACAAGAACCAAAGTCAATCTTTTAGCATGATAGACCGTGATAACGATCTTGTTCGACCGGTTTTATGGCAACCCTGCCAAGTAAATGTTTGAACGTTTCTTTTTTGCAACTTACAGTTTACAAGAACATGTAAGTTGCAGCATTATATCATTAATAAAGAGCTCATCTCATAATGCACTGAGACTAAGAAACACCGAAACTGAATTGCATGTTCCTCTTTTCCAAACGTATAATGGACAGAAGTCTATTTCATTTCGTGGGCCTAAGCTATGGAACCAATTAAGCTTGAATGCCAAACATGCACCCTTTCTTCCTACCTTAAAAAAAGGCTAAAAGATACATTGTAGAGGGGTGCTGTTATTTGTTCTTTTGATTTAGTTTCTTTCAAATCTGTTATGGACATTTTAATTCTAATTTATTGATATTTAACTTAGATACCAAAATTTGCAAATTAGGTTTTTACTTTGTAGAATTTGTGCACGGCCCCCTGTAAAGCAGTCTCCACAGACTGACAGGCTACCATGGTAAAATAATTAAAAATGAAAAAATGAAATGAACAGCATGTGCGAATATCATGAATACTTACAGCTTTGGATGGCAGCTTGTCAAAAATCACACACAGTAGTCTTCCAGTGTTGTCCTGGTAAACAAGAAAATTAAGATAATCACAAGAGGAAGGAAATGAAATTAAGCCCAAGCAATAAACGCATAAAGTGACATTCCTTTCAGGGATAGCTAACAGCGCTAGTATATAATACATTCGTGGCCACATTTGGGCCTAAAATTCACATTTCAAAGATAGCAAAGAAATATTTGCTTAAACTATGAATAACGAATGCCAAACTTTTACGATAGTTTCACGAGAGGGCTTCATAAGGCGGGTGAAATACACAAGTCTCTGTTTCATACTAGAATAAAGCTCGCAGATTCGCATATTTCATGATAAATTTCGAGAAACATGCGGACATTAAGGCGAGCAAAAATATATGATGTGACAGGAAAAGTTAAGCGATTTAAAGTGAAAAATTCATTTGCAGGGGAAATCAGCCATTCTCAAACTCTGCAGGGAAATCGAAACTTGTTCGAGATAGCGAATTTCGAAAAAGCGGGTAGTCGAGATACTGGAAGTAAACTGTACGCAACAAAGCTTACAATTACTTTTCTGTGCAAATGTATCAATGGCAGATTCTATTCATTAGATAATGCCATTTCTTCGCATAGTTTTAAGATAATGAAATTTTGCGTACTGGTGACAAGGATGGTAAAAAGATACATACCGTATATGTTTTTATGTGATGCAAAAGCTTTTGACACTCATTAGCAGGAGGCGGACTTGATGATATTGTAGGCCGCTTTACACTGCCAGCGGGAGACGAGCTTTATGAAAAATAGAAGATCTATATTTAAATTTCGTTGCGAAACAAAAGTTTGCAGATACAGAAGACTTAAAAAAGTCTAATTAAGTTACATGATATCTATGGTAGAACAGTGCGTATTGAAAGTGTAAATTTCACATCTGTTAAAGTGCATATGCTCCGATCTTGGCTTTCAGTCGAAAATTTGACAAGACGGTAATGATCTATAAAATAACGAATGGTCTCGGCCTAGACAACTTAAGCGGGAGAAAAACCATCAGATCTCAAATATCTAACTATCCCACAAGAAATCAGTTAGATCTAGACATCCCAAGGCAGAACCTAGAATTCTCCAAAAGAAGTTTTTTCTATTCTGGTGCAAAAACGTGGAACGAAATCCTATTCCAAATTAGTCCCACGATTACCACGTTCAAAAGGAAACTGAAGGAATTCCTATAAAATTAGCATCCTTCCCGAAGCACGATCCCTAGGAAGACCAGGAAATCTTTAAGGTTTTAATTTGTAGATAAATATTTATAGCGATTATTTTGCTTTTAGTTTATCTAAAATAGCTGATAGGGTTTTTGTGTTAAAATATGATTAAATAAATAAATAATTTATCAAAAACTCAACAGCTCCGGCACTGAAGACGACTAACGTTCGGTAGCCAATGGCCAAATATAGCGAATGCTGGTATTATAAAGGATCTGCTTTTGTTTGAAAGGAGAAAATCACCTTTTTCGATAAGGTTACAACTAGCCTCGCTCTCCCCTATGTGTTGAAGACCATGACATATACCGGAGATCAGAGAAGCAAATAAAAAGAAAAGGGATAGCAAAGTCTTACGTTTAAAGCAAAGTCTAAATCTCGACTATGGCAAAAGTTCTTTCTTTTATATACCGGGTGAGTCAGAAAAAAAGTGGGGCGTTTAACAAGCCATATTTTGGTGAAAAACAAGTCAAATCGGGAGTGTCGAAGCTTTATATTGCAGAAGAAACGTTGCATTAGTTATAGAAATTTAGTTTGTTAAAATCGGTCTTTTCTTTCCTTATTTATTTGCGATTTTGTGATATAGCCAGTTTGGTGAAAAGTATCGCTAGTAAAAGAACTTTCAGCTTGCTAACAATGACAATTTAAATGACTAGTCCCCAAGGGATACAACATAAATGACATTATTGTTTCCTTTTGTGCTCTAGCACAATGCATGCGTTGTTTCAATATTTTGGTAGAGAAACAGTATGTTTGTCATGGTTTAGAAGGTCACGCGTGCATGAATAAGAATCTAATTGAAGGACTATTTTAACAATCTTGCGAAACACCATTTTACTAAAATCGCTCGTAATTCCGGAAAGGAAATTAGCTTTTCTCGTATCTAAGTTAGCTTTTCTTCTATGCAATGAACTTTAAAGAAACGAATTTGCAAATTAAACTGCATCAATAAAAATTGGCAAACACCCCACGTTTTTTCTGACTCATCCGGTATATAAATTCTCCTAAAATTTACAATTTACTAACTAACGACAACAGTACAGAACGACATCACAGGGAGCATGGAAATACATTGCTACCTTTCGGCGATTACATTTAACATAGATACTAAAATAAATACAAAAATAAAATTAACAACAACACAAGAAAACCGATCTACAGTGAACTCTCTATGCAACGAACCCTCAAGGAAACCATAAATAAGTCCAGAGCTCGTTAAACGAAGGGTTCGTTGAACCGGGTATGGGTTAAGGGACCTGAAAATGGTTCGTTAAATAGAGGGTTCGTTACATAGAGAGCACACCATAAATTGTGTTCTCTTCAATGAATGATTTATCTTAGTCTGCAAAACGTGGATACTCTTGTTTTGTAGTACCCGGTAGTACCAACAACATCGGGGTAACGCAAATGTCATGCAGGAATATCTCACAAAAATCTTGAGAAACAATTGAACTTACGCGAATTTCTTCCCTGGACTTTGCTTTGGAGTACCATCTATAACGAAAAATCACAAAAATTAAAGTTCTTGTCATCTTAAGTGGTCGGTTTAGTATTTCAGACTACAGGAGACAAAAAAAGGGAACAAAAAGAAAATAAAAACAAGGGTTTCATTATCTTTCTGAACTAAATACAAGAAAATTCACATTCTGCAACAAATAAGTTCGACAATCGGGAAAAGAGACTGGCGAAAGCCGTTAGGTTTAATAAATGGCGGAATAATTCTTGATAATTCTTGGAAATGCCTGGAAAATTCTTGTAAATTCTTGTAAGGGCCCTCTACAAATTTTTTCATAATCTTGCATCATCCAAGAAAGAATCACTACATGCAAATTCGCTCTCATGATTGTCCGAGCCGTTGGCGTAGTGGTTCCCTCACTACAGAGACCGAAGCTGGAGTAACCGGTGGCTCGTGGCAAGGCATTTCGGTGTCAAGCTGCGGGTTGCCACCACGACGTCAAATTCGATACTCGGACGCTCTTGCCTTTTTCGTTTTATTGATAAAAAACTTTTAATTGTTCAGACATTACTTTTTCTATTTCTTTGTCTTTCTGAAAATACAATTTCTTTGTCAACCATTTTTACTTTTTACCTTAAAATGTGTACACACTTCTGAAAATGTCAATACATTCTATGGAATGTGTACCTCTCAGATTTAAAATTATGGTATTTTTCTCAAGACATATTTCAATTTAATCAGACCAACTTTTTCTTACAAGTTTCTTGATGTCAGCTGTATCTCATTTTGTTGTTTATTCGCGAACATCGGAGTAAAAAATCATCTATTTCAAAAATGTTCTCATATCATTGTCTACCAAACTGCTCATCTTATTGTGTGCAATGATTTTATACTTAAAGGCTCTTGTTCAACCAGCAACCTTTGCGGGTAGATATAAAATTTAGGCAGCCATTTTCGTAGACCACAAAAATGCTCGTTTTCATCAAACAGAGCAAGAAAAGGACCATGGTTGGATAAGAGCCGTTAAATCATGGCAGTTGAAAAATGTCCAACTACATTAAATGGCTGCCAAGTCTCCTTTAAAACTTCTTTCATCATCTTGCATCATCCTTGCATCATCCAATTGAAAATCACTATCTATTAATTTGCTTTCAAAGTTGTCCGAGCCGTTGGCGTAGTGGTTCCCTCACTACAGAGACCGAAGCTGGAGTAAACGGTGGCTCATGGCAGGGCATTTCGGTGTCCGGTTGCGGGTTTCCACCACAACGTCAAAGTCGATACTCGGACACTCTTCTCTTTTTCGTTTTATCCACGAAAAGAACCTTTAATCTTTTAGAAATTGCTTCTTCTACTTTTCTTCTTTCTGGAATAAATTGTCAATCTTTTGTACGTTATACCTTGAAATGTGTATACACTTTCTTTGAAAGAAACTGAGAATGAGACCTGGTACTGAAAATTTCTTAAAGATTTTAACATTTAGTAGAAAATGTTTCTTAAAATTTCTTAGAAAGGGCCATCAAATCCAAATTTAATATGAAATTTGAAAGAATTATGAATGAAATTCAAAAAATATTGCAAACAAAATTTCAAACAATAAATGCTATTTAGTTTAAATACTCCTTTTGCATCGTGCGTTCATGAACATTGGTGTAGAAGTACTGAATTTTTAAGCATTATCATTGATACAGATAACATATTTACATTGCTTTATATTGCATTTATTTTCAAAATATACATTCTTTTGAACGCTTTCAGATTTAAAATTTTGATATTTTTTCAAGACATATTTCCATTTAATTGGACAAATTTTCTCATACAAGTTTCTTGATTTCAACTGTATTCTATCTGTTTGTTTATTTACGCTAATGGGAGTAAACACCATTTAACATCAAAATAAACAAAATCTTTATATATCTTTAATTACTTTACGGCGGTTGAATTGAAATGGCTGCCANAGGTGGCTCGTGGCAAGGCATTTCGGTGTCAAGCTGCGAGTTGCCACCACGACGTCAAATTCGATACTCGGACACTCTTCCCTTTTTCATGGTCTTCATAAAAAGACATTTCTATATGGAAATGGGTACACAATTTCTCTAAAAGAAACTGGCAATGGGACCTGGTACTGAAAGTTTCTTAAAAGTTTCCTATGTCGCAGAAAATGTTACTTAACAGTTTCTTAAAAGGGTCACCACATCCAAATTTGATGGTAAATAAAAGGAATTACGAATGAAATAAAAAAAATCCTTTTACACAAAAAGTGCAAAAAATAGATGCAAGGTGGCTTAATAATCTATTGGTGTCATCATGAACACTGAGGTAGAAGTAAGGAATTGTTTAGGCATAACCATTGATTCGTGTTATATATTTACAATTGCTTTATACTGCATTTACTTTTAAAATATTGATGAATTCTATGGAATGCGTGAGATTTAAAATTACAATATCATTTCAAGACCTTTTCTACTTTAATTGGAGAAATTTTTTCTTACAGGTTTCTTCAAATAGATCCCATTTTGTTGTTTATTTACGAATATCGGAGTAAACAATTATTCATTTCTACAACACTGCTTATATTATTGTGTGCAATGATTTTCTACTTAAGTCACGGCAGTTAAGAAATGTCCAACTACATTAAATGGCTGCCAAGTCTCCCTTAAAACTTCTTTCATCATCTTGCATCATCTTGCGTCATCCTTGCATCATCCAATTGAAAATCACTACCTGCAAATTCGCTTTCATGAGTCTGAGCCGTTGGCGTTGTGGTTCCATGATCACAGACCACAGCCGGAGCCAAAGGTGGATCGTGGCAAGGCATTTCGGTGTCAAGCTGCAAGTTTCCACCACGACGTCAAATTCTATTGCTTGGACACTTCCTTTTTTCGTTTTATTCATGAAAAGAACCTTTAATCTTTTAGCATTTAGCATTTAACATTTAGTAGAAAATCTTTCTTACAAATTTCTTAGAAAGGGCCATCAAATCCAAATTTAATATGAAATTTGAAACAATTATGAATGATTTTAAAAAAATATTTTAAACACAATTTAAAAAAATCATTGCAATTTAGTTTAAATACTCCATTTGCATCGTGTGTTCATTGGTGTAGAAGTACTGAATTTTCAAGCATTACCATTGATACAGATAACATATTTACATTGCTTTATATTGCATTTATTTTCAAAATATGCATTCTTCTGAACGCTTTCAGATTTAAAATTTTGATATTTTTCAAGACATATTTCCATTTAATTGGACAAATTTTCTCATACAAGTTTCTTGATTTCAACTGTATTCTATCTGTTTGTTTATTTACGCTAATGGGAGTAAACACCATTTAACATCAAAATAAACAAAATCTTCATATATCTTTAATTACTTTACGGCGGTTGAATTGAAATGGCTGCCACCGGTCTTTAAAAAATTCCTTCATCATATTTCATCACTTTGCATCATCATTGCATCATCCAAACAAGAATCACTAACTGCAAATTTACTTTAATAGTTGTTCGAGCCGTTGGCGTTGTGGTCCTTTACTACAGAGACCAAAACTGGGGTTAACGGGGACTCGTGGCAGGGCATTTCGGTGTCCGGTTGCGGGTTTCCACCACAACGTCAAATTCGATACTCGGACACTCTTCCCTTTTTCGTTTTATCCATAAAAACTTTCAATCGTTCAGAGATTACTTTTTCTATTTATTTTTATTTCTAAAAAGGTAGTGGACTGTGAGTTGATCAGTGCTCTGCTGTCACGTTGGTATGCTGCCAACGTGACCACAACGTCAAATTTGATACTCGGCATCGTTTTTCTTTTTCATAACATACATAGTATCTGTCTGGAATCTTGCCATTTCATACCCTAAATTTTGCATGGATGTTTTTGCTTTTTCCTATTCCTGCTACACAAATGTTGTTTCTAATGAACTAAAATTTTGTGTTTAAAAATAACGATAAAACTGGACAATTTTGTGTTTGAAATTTAATTCGAAATATTCATAATTCTTCTTATGATATAAAAAAAATAATAAAAAAATCTGCTATCATAGACAAAATAGATGATTTCCAGTTTAACCTGTGGGGCTAGGATGATTAAAAAATGAAAAAGAAATGAAACTGAACCTATTTGAATAAAATTAATTTTTTGTAATTTTGGTGCAGTAAAAGTATGTGCGTTTTCGGTGAATTAAAAATCTTTTTATTTTGCTGAAATCGTCCAGCTTTGGCATGGTGCAAAAAGTATACAGGATTTCACCTTGTGTAAAGTTCAGAGGTCAAAAAGGTTAACACGGGTTAAGTTTAAGGGTTAAAGGTCAAATTTATTCCTTACAAAATTTTCAGCATAGCAAGATAGAAATATTTTGATAAAATTGTTCGTGCAATATGTGTTTTCGGTGAATTAAAAATGTTTTTATTTTGGTGAAATCGCAACCTCGTCCCCAGGGCCTTTTGTATGACAAAAGGCCCTGGGGACGAGGTTGGTGAAATCGTGCAGCATTCACAGTGCAAAATATATAAAAAATTTTACCTTATGTAAAGTTCACAGGTCAACAGGGGTTAAGTTCAAGGGTTAAAGGTCATATTTATTCTTTACAAAATTTTCAGCGTATCTGTTCAAAAATGGACACATATGCCTTTAGCCTTGGTCTATTCAAGGGGGCCAAGGCGGGGCTAAGTGAGTTTGAGTATACAAAAAGGGACACATATGCCCTTAGCCTTAGTCTATTCAAGTGGGCTAAGGCGGGGCTAAGTGAATTAAGGGGCATAATATGGGACGGAACATACAAACGAACACTCTGCCAAAAACAAGAACGCTAATTAGAGATTGCTGAGTTTTCGCACGCTTTAAGCTTAATTAAGTTGCTAATCAGGCTGAGAACTTGCCAATTCTCGTTAATTTGTTTTTGTATTAGGGCTAATTAAGGACTTTTAATTTTGCTGTTAGAGAATTGTAGAGGAGTTTTTGGAGGGTTTATCGTGAAGTTTTGATGGAATACAAACGTATATTTTTTGGAGGTTTTTCCTACGAGGTTACAGACCCTAGACGGTCCATCTTTTTGTGAGAGTTTTTTATATTGGTGTGTGCGGAATAAATCGCGAAATAAATGAGCTACAAGATTCCCCACATATCTAGTAAGATTGGAATATTTTGATCAAATTTGTAGTCACTCAGTGGAATAATTAATTCATTCAAAAGATTTTATCAATACGCAAATAAAATTACGTTAACTTGCTATTAGTAATGTCATATTTCATTTTATAATATTTTCATGTTCATTTAATTTCAGAAACAACAAATTCTTTTGAATGCTGTAAATAAAATGTAAATCAAAAATATAAAATTTGCCTGCAAAACCTGTACAAAAAGCTGGACGAAATTCATCAACTAATTCACCAAAACCAATACTTTTTGAATGTCTGCTGCAAAGGAACCAATACCTTTGTTGCAAAACATTTACAATAAAAAGTAAAGAGGAAATAAAAGTGATCTATCTGAAACGTTTTTCATTACTCTTTGGTTTGATAGCTAAAAGCTCCTCATTTGAAACATCTTACTTTTCAGAATTATTTTCATTTGTCATTCAAAATCATTTTGAAATAATTTGTCGGTTTCCTTCGGAATAAAAGGTCCATGAAATAAATAAAAACCAAAGGATTGAGACAGCAAACTCCAAAAAATAACGGAAGAAAATAAAAATTAATGGCCAATGTGGGTCTCGAACCCACGACCTTAGCGTTATTAGCACCACGCTCTACCGACTGAGCTAACCGGCCATGACTTTCATTGGTAAATTCACTCAATAAATTCTCAGCCAGTGTTGTTTATAACTTCTAAATGTACCACTGCTACATTTTATTCCTATGTCCATTCATAAACAGTTGATTCTCCATAAAATCGAGTCTAAGAAGTTTTAAAGAAATCAAAAACGCTTTCTTTCATCTCGCAGTGACAAGCTACTACTTATTTAAAGCCACAAAGAAACGTTTCGAAATTTTGTAGCCATGACTTGCCCCACCCAGTCTTGCCCCTATTTCCGTATACCCTCGGGAGGAACGGGGGGGGGGTACTTGACCTCTATTTGAATAGGGATGTGCCCCCAAGCTTTTGATAACCAACCCACTTTTATAAAGATGTAATACCCTTTTAAAAAAGGAATTTCTAGAAATTTCGCATTTAGACCCATTTTAAGGAAAATTTCACAAAAATTACACCCTGTTTTGGAGAATGTCCCTTGCAAAACCCACACGTTCATCTTGAATTATAAAGTACCTAGCTTACCTGAATTGACAGCACCAAGCAGTCTTTTCTTCTTTCGAAGTACTTTCTCCAAAGTAATTGAATCTTGGTAAATTTGAGAGTCTTCTTCATTGTAATGGCGGGCGTTTGCAAACATTATTTCAAAATCATGCATGAAAGCATCTTCAGCTACATACTGAAAAAGGAAACAATTTTATGCAAATATCGAAATATTGGAATACTGAAGATATTTGTAGAAAACATCTTATGCAGAGCTAGAAACTTTTTGAAGCAGCTTTATTTTAATACCAAGTGTCCCAAAAAAAAGTACTCACGTTTGTTTGAACGTAGCGCCATATTGAAAAGTGATAGGAATTCTTGGTATCGACTGTCTCAATTTACAAAGGCTAACTTAGATGTCAATAGTTTGTTTTTCACCATAGGTTGAACATTCTTGAAGTTATGAGTTTCGAAACGCAAAGACCATCGTCAAGACTAAAACAGTAGGCCTAAATGTTTTCTGGAAGAGTGTAGATTAATGTTACTGAAGAACGAAATTGCAAAAACTTTCTAAACGATCAATTCAAATAATGCGTTGCTATTGAAACCTCTTAAAACTTTGGACGACCTGTGCTTGACTCCTTCATAACATTTAGGCCTACTGTTTTAGTCTTGATGATGGTCTTTGCGTTTCGGAACTCATAACTCCAAGAATGTTCAACCTACGGTGAAAAACAAACTATTGACATCTAAGTTAGCCTTTGTGAACTGTGACAGTCGATACCACAAATTCCTATCACTTTTCAATATGGCGCTACGTTCAAACAAACGAAGGTACTTTTTTTGGGACACCCGGTAGTACTTTGCTTTGCATTGGGCATCAGCATCGTTACCAACTCGGAAAGTAAAGAATACAGGCGTTTTTTAAGAAACTCTTCATAAGAAACTCAACTCTCAAATCACCAGCAAATTAAGAAACTCGAGTACTGGAAAAACATTACTGAAGAAACTTTTTTATTTCGTCTGAAGATACTCCCGCTTGTTTGTTGTATATTATTTCTCGGTACTACCTGAATGATGTATAAAAAGAGGCGTGGTTTCATAAAACTGGCTAGGAAATTTTCACGAAGGCACAGGATATCCATCACCGAAGAATACAACGTGAATTTGAGGAACCTTCCAAGAACTGCCAAGAAACTTTCAGTACTCAAAATATGATAAATTTGAGAAACTTTCAGTACTGGTCCAATTTCTTAGTTTCTCATACAAAATACGTGTAGACCACAAATTCCCAAAACGCCAAAAATTTGCCAAGATTGAAAATTTAGTTACTGGCGCAACAAAATAGTGAATTATTAAATAAAAATTTTACTACAAGAATCAAAATCAACCTGCATCAAGAAATTTTACACTAAGACAACACCATTCCATTTGCTCTTTAAAGCAATGTTCTTCAACTTCTGATATAAAAATCTGTCTTTGAATCTATAGCTACTCCAGTGGCGTAACGCAGTTTAGGGCACCTTAGTTCGATAACTAAGGGCTCCCGACCAAAAGGGGCCTCCAAGAGCCCAAAGAACTTCGACCTCTATGATATGAATCATAGTTTGTTTAGGAGATGGCTGTTGACATTACATTCACAACCTGTGCCTCCTGTGATTCCTGTGCCTCCAAAACCAGTCTCTACCTCGTAAGCTGCTTTTTCTGAGGTTCTAAAGTGCCTGATCAGAGAAATTTTCTGAGGTGCCCCCCTATTCCCTTTAAACTTCGCTTCGCTCATAGCCCCTATGACATGACCGCTTCACGGTCATTGCATAAGGGCCCCCCTCTCACAAAACACCTAAGGGCCCCGAGTGTTTCCGTTACGCCACTGAGCCACTCATGACTTTGATGACAACAGATCAACCAATCTTTCTATAAGTATACAATACACACCTTGCCGTTATTTATATTGTCATCGATGGTCACCATATCCATTGGTTGTGTTATGACTTTATAATAATCTGGGTACTCCTACCGAATAAAAGAACTCGAATATGATAACAAATTACCCAGGGAAAGAAGGGGAAGAACTTCATAGCGTATAAATAAAGCATACAAATCAATCTAGCAGCAGCCTAACGATAAGTACAGTTTCGCATAAAAACTACAACATTTGGAAAATAGTCAAAATTTTCCGTTCTACTTCCATGTTTATGATCAAAGTAATTCCAAAGTTAAAGGGAATAGACATGATACATGATACATGATACATTGAGTGGTCGCTATAAATAGGCTACACAAACGCCACGCACCCATTGTTTCTTCAGTTACACAATGACACGGCACGTGCCAACAGTATCAACTACAATAGACTATATTTTCAACTTGGCCCGGGCCAGCTTTTAACCATGTCGATTCCCTTTAATATAGTTCAAATATAGCGTACCTTATTCAAATTGTAGTATTATATGGCTTAGAGATTACCTACAAAGCAACTTTTAAAAGTTTGTTTGCGCAACAATGATTCCTTTTTGGACAGGGTTTTGTACAAAATTGCTATATTTCTAAAACTTCCAGTAACTATCGTAAACCCTCGATTAAGCCCCCGGGGGCTTATTTGTAAAAATGAATTTTCGAATGGGGGCTTTTTTGAGACGGGGGCTCTTTTGAGATAGGGGCTTAATCGAGGGAGGGGGGCTTATTAAATAGTATGGTAGACGATTGATGATTTGCTGCTATTCTAGCTGATTAAGGTATGGAGAACAACTAAAGACATCTCAATTTTGAACTCAAATTTACAGGAGATTTTATTGTGATCAATTTTCTTAAAGTGTAACATGGAAACATAATATGAAACCTTCGCCAAGAAGGTGTAATTGCATGGGAAATTCAATCTTTCTTCAATTCTAATGCCTCCAAGGGGGCTTATTCGAGGGTGCGGGCTTATTTGTTAAAATAAGGCCTGGAGTGGGGGCTTATTTGAGGGGAGGGCCTATTCGAAAGCTGGGGCTTTTTCGAGGACTTACAGTAATTTGGTGCATGAATGCAAAAAGTGAAAGTTTGGTGCACAAGAGGACAATATCAGCAAGCTGCGCTAAGTAAACAACAGCAACAATGTTATTGAAAAGATCTCTTTGAAACTGAGAAGGACTCAAACCTGTTCTGATGGCAGTTCCATAAATATTTCAGACAGCATTCGACCTTCTTCGTCCTGAAAAAAGAATTTTCAATGCAATAATTAGAGTCCAGAAAAAACGGCATACCATCGATTTTGAAAAACTAAGTTTTCTTATCTAAGTTGATATGCTAGCTAAACAGATATTACCAGTTTATACTAGTAGCAATCCGAAAATGATTTGAAGCTACGGGCTTTCAAACATCTATATATTTTTTTCTACTCACCTGGTATAGGAAATAATAAATTAAATATTATGTAATGTTTACCTGGTAATTCTTAACAGCAGCAAACATTAGTTTTAATCTTTTTTTCAACACTTTTGGATCCATATCTGAATTCTTTCCTCGTTTCTTTTGCATTGGAGTGGCACCGTCTTCCAGTTTCAGAGTTTTTAGCTGAAATGAAACAAAATTTGATATTAGTGCTGGGTATAAAAATAAACTTTGGCTACCGGCTGTCCCAAAAAAACTGTATACAAGTTTGCAATTCTGATGCCAAGAGCTTACACCTAATTACCCAAAAATTATTTGTATGTTAACCTTCAATGATTAAACTAAATTTTGGCAGTCTTCTTACATTTTTCGGAAACTTGGTTGTAGAGCTATAAGTTAACAAACAACGAATTTTCTCTCAGGCCAAAACCAGAGCTTTCAGTAGACAATTTTTTTATTTTCATTTTTTCATTTTAAACATATTTACCCTGAGATACAATTCAGTTTAGTAAAAAATTAAACAGCTGCTTTACAATTGTCCCAACACAACTAGCTGAGAGAAGAACTAAAAATGCCAGGGAAGATAGAAGCATGTGAGCCCTCGAGATCCAAGCAGATATGCCTGATGATTCTTAGTGATTAGAAACCAAGAGAAAAACAATCTCAAGAGACAATTATATCATACTATCATTAATCAAGATATCTATTTACAATTACTTCAAAAAATTGTACTTCTAACAATCAATGATGATTCATCGCAGGTAAAGAATTCCCTTGACCAATTATGAACAATGATACAATTTCTCCAGGAAGTCTTTGATTCAGTTTCTCGTAGTTTTTGTTCAATCAAAAATATTTACGTTTACTTATTTATAGTTAGCTCTGCCACGGGCTTTAGGAAACTCTGAATTAAAAATTAGATTTTCCGATGATACATCGAGTATTTTTTCTTTTTTATTTCAATCGTGATACATCGAGGGTGAAGCGCGTGGCAGAGTGACGTGACGGAGATCCATTCCGTTTGAGTGGCATAATGGCTCTAGGTCATGTAACTCTGCCATGTGCTTCGCTCTCGATGTATCACGATTAAAATAAAAAAGAAGAAAATACTCGATGTATCATCGAAAAATCTAAGTTTTAATTCAGAGTTTCCTAAAGCCCGTGGCTCTACAACCAAGTTATCGAAAATTATAAGAATAATATTAAAATTTAATTTAGTCATTCGATATTCTGAGAATAATTAAGATATCAAAAATCCACAGTGTAAAATTATGGCAACGTACCTAAAGTTCCTTTCAAGCCATTAAATCAAACGGAAGATGCATTAACCATTTGTGCAATCTTTTAAAGATTTGACGGTTATGCTCAATTTTGATGGTTGAAGTTAATTGACGGAGATAAATAGCTAACTCAAGAGCTGCATATGCAGGTCTAAGATTAGCCTAGTGTATTTGCTGATTTCGACACGTGCGTGGATAATTTTAACTAGAGAAACAATAGCGTGCGTAGGCGTTTTCTCTCTCCTGTTTATAAATCACCTCCACTTAGCACTGTCAATTAACTTTAAGAAACATGACGACAATATTGATAATCTTACCTGAAGAACTTCCATCTTCTGTAATTCTTTCTTTTTCTCTTTCATAAATGTTTGCAAAGTGACTGCATCCTAGGAGGATAAGATGAATATCAGCATTCTAACTTTATTTTTTCTTTTTTTAAACACTTTTCCTCAGTCGGACTGCAGTTTAAAGAACGCCGGTCAACCAGCATCCTTTGCGGTCACGCTTTGCAGAGAATGTTGTCATATTAAAATGGCCGCCGCAGTCGAAAGGCAACAAGCGAAGCGCGCAAAGGATGCTGGTTGATTGGCGTTCTTTAAGAATTCCTAGACTTTTTACGTTTTATGTCTAAAAATATTTACATCTTGTTTGACAGTTCATCAACTGGATCATGTAAAATTCTAAATCCTTATAGATTGTGATTTTGTCAGAGATGAGCTACTTTAATTAAAACAGCTAGGAAACCTAGGATTCTCCTTGCAAATGAAATATATATTTGTGTTGGAAATATTGATAAAATTATTACAGTGTAAGTGTGTTTAAAGTTATGGTTTTTGAAACTTAAATATAGGTATGAAACTGCCTAAATACAATTTGTCATATAACACACGGGATCTCATCAAATCATTGGCTCAAAACACCAGTGACCGAAAACACGACTTGTGTTGGATTTAGCCGTTAAAAATTGTATTAGTGTATTGTGCATGTATATAGTGATTGTTTTATTTACTTTAGGTAGTTAATGTATTTGTATTCTTTGACGTATTTAAATATATTTGCTAATGAAAACTGAAACAGAAACTGCATAATTTCACGCAGCCATTATTGCAGTTGTTGAATATTAATCAAATTTCAAGGACAAATGAGAACTTGTGCAACATCAGAAAAAAGGTAAGGATGCTTTAAGCTAGAGTCGCTCCAAGTCTATTTCGTGTTCTATCAGCCCGTTCTCCTCTCGCTTCTCCCTCGCGGTGTCATCGTGTTATACGCCCCCGCATAAGTCAATATATTCTTTTAGGGCCTTTTAGCGCTGATAGACCATGGAATAGACTTGGAGAAGTAGTGCTACAAAGTGGAGGTCTACCAGCGCCAAGAACATTGCTCAGTCACACAAAAACTTTTCTGAACTTTCATTGCAGAAATTTTTGAATTTTGGGAGGAAGATTTTCAATAAAGACTATGCAAGAATTGGCTAGCAGGCACTTTAGCGGACCAGCTTTCAATATCAGCATGTTATGCGTCATGGGGGAAGGGGTTGTTAGGGTTAGGTTTTGGAAAAGAGGTTTTAGTTAAGGTTAGTTAGGGTTTAAGTTAGGGATTGTTAGAGTAAGTTAGGGTGAGGTAGGGTTTAGCTAGTGTTTGTAGGGTATTTGGTCAAATTCGTTCCTGAGAGATATGACATAAATCTGGTTCGCTAACGTGCAGTCGTCCCCAAGAATTTTACCTGATTAAAAGGTAATCTTTCTAGGGCTCCTGGTAAGCGGGCCATTTTAATCTGTAGAATCATGGAGCAATGCGGACACAGCGCTCCTCCGAAGAAGTTGATTACGCCGCTCGCAGTTAAGGTAGTAGCCGCGGATAAAAAAATTTATTCAAAATAAAGGTGTCCGCATTGCTCCATGGTAGAATTAGATTTAATTCAGATGAATATCTTTAGGTTTATTCTTGATGTGGCAATCTGTTCGAAAACGAATGCAATTCTGTTGGGATGTCATTTCTTCTGTAGAAATGAGGACATTTTAGGAGGGCAGTTCCAAATACTTGAACGTAAATAAATACCTTGTAGAGAAGGGAAGATTCTTCGTTATAAATTTTTGCATTGGTGAATACTTGATCCATGTCTTTCTCTAAGCTATCCAATGAGTTGTAGAACTGGCTCTGAAATGGGAAAACAGTAAAATTCTAATTCTCCGCAGCACAATTATAATTCTCTACAGCTTCAGTGGCACAATGCAAAATGACCTAAAACAGTACCGAGTGATCAACAAACAAAATAGAACGCCAGAAAATGCTCTACCGATTGAACCAACAGGCCCAGAGAAGTCATCCACCGCTATTCTGTAGCTTTCTGCTCTAAAGCAAGATTATTTTTTGTCCGCGGGGTAGTAATTGTCTTTTGCTCCTAGCGGTATCGTCCTTGTAGTGTTGTAAAGTAATTCATATCTAGTGACTTAAGTAATTTGTTATTGTAAAAGTTTTCTTTGAATATAAAGATAAAAATAATTCTTGTCATCTTTTGCGACATCTGGAATAAGCGAAAAAAGTCTTTAAAATTTGGCATTTCCGAATGTAAGCTAACCAGAAAAAATTTTAAAAGTGGTTTTACGAGTTTCACTGCAATTAATTCTTCTTCGACAATTCACATCTCATTTAACTTTTACATTTAAAGGAAATCGACCCTACGCAAAACAAAAACGAAAAAGGGAAGAGTGTCCGAGTATCGAATTTGCCGTCATGGTGGTAACCCGCAGCTTGACACCG
The DNA here is from genome assembly GCA_004194415.1 of Aurelia aurita. NCBI lineage: Eukaryota > Metazoa > Cnidaria > Scyphozoa > Semaeostomeae > Ulmaridae > Aurelia > Aurelia aurita. Next base: position 696,207 of record REGM01000154.1, on the reverse strand, counting down.
AAATGCCTTGCCACGACCCACCGTTTACTCCAGCTTCGGTCTCTGTAGTGAGGGAACCACAACGCCAACGGCTCGGACAATTCTAAAAGCAAATTAATAGGTAGTGATTTTCAGTTGGATGATGTAAGTATGATGCAAGGTGATGAAAGAATGGGCTGTAGGAAACTTCTGCCTATTTTCAAAAGTCTTAACCGAATTTCTCTAATTTTATGCAAAAGCACTTGTACAGAAAGCAAATTCATTGAAGTGTGAATTTCAGTCCTGTAAAAAGGAATTTTTCTTCATTATTTCCTTGTCTCACTAAATATAAAATTTTGATTAAATAGTGAGAAAGTTCCTATTTTGTAATATTTCATGAACTTAGATGGTCGGTGCTAAAAATTGAAATTCACCGCAAAGAGAAGATACAAGGAGGGCAAATAATCTAATTACTTATTTCATTTATCAGTTTATTTCACTGTAATTTCCATCAGCGAAAACAACAACTCATCTTTCGCATGTTTATAATCAGAGATCATTGAATATTTCTAATTCATTACAGGGTCTACAGGGGTAAAATGGGTAGTCTGGGGGGTAAAATGGGTAGTGTTGATTGCTGGAAAACGGTAGACCATCAAGTGATGGAACAATATTCACATCATATCAATGAGGAAGTTCTAACAGTGGTAGCTTGAGAAAATGTGTGAATCAAGAGATTTAAAAAAAATTATCCACATTTTTGCCTTACTCATTTTACCCCAGGTTCACCCACTTTACCCCTGTAGACCCTATATCATAAATTTAAAGTCCATTTATAAAGAAATGAATAAAAAAAGAATACAACTATTTTTTCTGATTGTGTTACTATAATTTCGTGCAGAGGTTGGATATTTCTAAATGAGTCAAAGAGTCTTCCAAAGAATTGAAAATAAATTGTTTTCTGAATGATTTAAATTTTGTTATGAATAAAACGAAAAAGGGAAGAGTGTCCGAGTATCGAATTTGACGTCGTGGTGGTAACCGGCAACCGGACACCGAAATGCCTTGCCACGAGCCACCGTTTACTCCAGCTTCAGTAGTTATTTTCAAACGGATAATGCAAGTATGATGCAAGGTGATGAAAGAATGGGCTGTAGGAAACCTTCGTCCGTTGAAGTTCTCTAATTTCATACTTTACAGATCATTGAAGTGTGAATTGTGTACTGGGTGCGCCAAAAAAAACTATCCACTTTACACGTACACTGGAACGATTTTGAAGCTTTATGACTTAATCTTTAGCTAAAATCTAGAATTAGGTCTTTTTTTATCGTTTTCAGTGTTTTCAAAAACGAATTTTAAGAAACTCGCTTGTAGTTCCAGAAGCAGAAGACAAAACAATTTACAAAAAATCCTAGAATCTAATTCTGGATTTTAGCAAAAGATTAAAACATAAATCTTCAAAATCGGTCCAGTGTACGATTGATCGTGTGGCCTGTCAAAAGTGGATAGTTTTTTTTGGCGCACCCGGTATAAAATGAAGATCCTAAAAAGCCGATTAGTCAACATACCTTCAGTCCTTTGTTGGCTTTAAAGTAATCTGTATATCAATCTAATGTTAAAACCATGGTTGTCATTCTTTTGCGTTGACCTGCTCTCGAATTCTAATCGAAATTGCCAGCTTCGCTCCAACTGCAAACCGACGTGTACTTACGCCCAAATTTTATTATTTGGGCCTAAGTACACGCCGGTTTGCAGTTGGAGCGAAGCTGGCAATTTCGATTAGGGTTCGAGAGCAGGTCAACGCAAAAGAATGACAACCATGGTTTTAACATTAGATTGATATATGTTGACTAATCGGCTTTTTAGGATCTTCATACTGCCCTTGGTTTGACTGTACCGGGTGAGTCAAAAAATTTATCCACTGTTTGAAAAAATCTTACCTCAAAAACTATCAAATTTATTTCAAAAATACCAACTTCATTGCCTGACTTGAGTAATCATAATTTACAATGTACGATATTGCTCTCATATAAAGAGTTTCCAGAAAATTAGCTTCCCTAGCCTTTCGCTAATAAATAGACGTGATTGGTTCCATTAAATTCCCTTTCCAACTAACAGAATGGTCAAAAAACTGTTTTTGGCAAAGGGTAATGCTTTATGATGACACCTGACGAAATTTAGGGCCTAATTACATGAGAGTTTTCAACCCCGGGGTTGAGTTTCAACCCACCTAACCGAGATGAAATAAATTTGCTATTGCATGCGTATTTCCAACCCCGCGGGGTCCCGGGTATGAAAAAGCGCGCTATGATGCGTGAAACTTTTCACACAAATAACAAAGATAACAAAGCAATTCGACCCCGGGGTTGAAACAAGATTGCGATTGCATGGACATTCATTTGCGAAAACAATGGGGATTAACGTGTTGAAAGTTTCACCTCGGCTAGCTCAAGGTGGGATGAGATTTCAGCCCCGGGTATGATTTCATCCCTGGGGTTGAGATTTCGCCATGTAATTGAAAATTGAAATCAGTAAAGGAATAAGTGGGGAGGTGGGATGGAATTTCAACCCAGTCAACCGAGCATGGGCGTTAAGAAACGCGATAGTTATTCCTACAAAATTTGTTTCCTCCCTGTGACTCTATGCCCATTTCTCCCTGTGTCCCTATGCCCGTGAAGGTTCATGTCGCTCAAATCAGAACACAGGGAAACAAGGAAAACTAGGACAACAACAACAACCTTCACGGGCATAGGGACACAGGGAGGAATGGGCGTAGGGACACAGGGAGGAAAAAATTTTGCAGGAATAACTACCGCGTTTCTTAACGACCATGAACAGAGGTGAAACTCAACCCCGGGTTGATACTCTCATTTAATCATGGGCGTTAAAAAACGCGGCAATTTGTTCCTCCCTGTGTCTTTATGCCCATTCCTCCCTGTGTCCCTATGCCCGTGAAGGTTGTTGTTGTTCAGTCGCTCAAATCAGAACACAGGGAAAACCAGGCACAACAACAACAACCTTCACGGGAATAGGGACACAGGGAGGAATGGGCATAGGGACACAGGGAGGAAAAAATTTTGTAAAAATTCTACGAATTGGTTGCGTAATTTTGCAAAATGATTTTCAAGACCGTTGCGAAACAAGTTGCTGGCCGATTGCCCCGTGTAACATGTCATCTCTGCAACTTGATAATGATCTAATTGATGCTAATTAATGAATTGGTTATCAGCGTGTTGAATTGTTCGGCAGTGAAAGGGAATATAATGATCCAATTAATGCTAAGTAATGAATTGGTTATCAGCGAAGAGAATTTCACAATAGTAAACAAAAGAATGGCTTGGTAATGCACTTTTTTGCATGAAAACACTTTTCCACTCATAAGGTAAAATTGAAAAAGTTTCTTAATTTCGAATTGACCTCTGATGGCTTCTGGTATAGTTCCTTGATTCTCTGGAGGAGGAAACTATATTTTCTTATGAGCGGCTTCTTTCATAAAGTGTATCTATCACTAAATGCAGCACTTGAATTACCTATCACATTGAACTTTTTATTCCGTTCCGCCGTTTCGTACTTCTGTTCCGTACTTCCGTTCCGTTCCGTCGTTCCTTTCCTGGTTTTAAAGATAGCCACAACAGATTGCATCATCCTACTTAGGATAAATACAACAATTTTAGGCAGGTGGTTGTCCGAGCCATTGGCGTTGTGGTCTAAACATAGAAATTTCTATAGTTGCTTAGGCAGGAGTTTTACTAGTGACTCGTGGCCTTGGGTCTCTCGGTGTGGCGGATTCCTATGCGTTTCCGGTCGGGTTGCCCTAGCTTCGTCAAATTTGATACTCGGACTCACCGCTCTTTTTGTAAACAGATGCACGTATTTTACAAGAAAATACGAAGAATTTGGCCAACTACACTCATTTTTTATTTGTTTACTAAGAAAAGCTGATAAGAAACTGTAGTAGCCTCTTCCAGAAAATTAAAAACTGTACTACAAGTGATCAGAGGTCAATTCGAAGTTAAGAAACTTTGTCAACTTTTGGCAATGAGTTGCAAAGTACTTTTAAAAACCAAATAATACTAAGGGAACGTTCATTATTTACAGAGGGGTTGGTACCGAAGAGAAATGGGTTGGGTAAAATAATTTCTGCCCTGTTGTTTTTAGTAGGGACATTTATTTTTAACATTCGTTTCAGTAGATCTTAAACTTCTATTCGTATCTAAAGAAAGTTTTTCAAACAGGTCAATTAGATATTCTGGGGCCAAATTGTTTAGGGATTTATAGACTATGGCCATCACCGCAGTCTCTCCGCTCTTTTTGCAAACAGATACATGTGATGAAGCGATTTTGACTCTTTTATGAAATTAGTATTTTTTACTTATAGTTTCTAAGTTTCCGAGACCAAAACAAGACATTCGGCCCAGATCCCTATATCTGCGCACGAGGTCGCGTATTTTGGAGATCATATTGGAAACTGAAAACATTGTTTTTAACTCGTGTTGAATCTACAAGGCTTCGGCCAAGAACCACCACCTAAGATACATGTATTTCACAAGAAATTTGGGCAACTACACTCTTTTTGACTCACGTGTACAAAGTACAAGTAGAGTCTATGGGATGGGGGGAATTTCGTGTCTTCTGTATCCTGTGGTCTAATTGGGCATTTAAACAGACAGCGATTGTCTGGTCGATTGTTTTTCAACAAACAAAGCTTGTGATCATGCCTTGCGATATTACTTGTCTCCGGTGCAATAATTGTTCGAAAGCTCTGCTTGATTGGGAGAAAGGACAGGCTAAACAAATAGGATTTTATGTCTGTGTCATGGCTAACTGACTTCAATTCAAATTCAAAAGTAATTACGTAAATATGCAAATGATCAAAACAAATTCTTTCTTTAATCCCACAATGGGCTGTTCAGTTTCTTGGGTGCACAATATTAGTAACAAGACCCGATTTCAAAGGAAATTTATAATACTATTTCCTTTGAAATCGGGTCTGGTTATCAGGCTAGCCTTGCATTCAAGTAAGGATTGACTCATTGTTGCTGAAAACAGTAATGACGTCAATGTTAACATTGAAGGGCTTTCTCGGAATCTGATTGCAAGAACATACAGAGTTGAGGGCAATAGGACATCTTGTACGCCTAAGAAGTAACCCTATAGAT
>REGM01000154.1:665526-688962 GCA_004194415.1 Aurelia aurita | reverse complement strand
TCACGAAGGAAACGTTTTGTTTTTGGGTATCGAAATCAACCATTTCTGACACCAAAGCTCTGGCTCTCGAGTAGGACACTGCATCAACATGCTTACCGCGTAAGTAAGGCCCGCTCGAGCCCGCTGCTGTGGCTGGCTAGATCAAAAGTTGTTTTGTGCCTTCGTACGAATTGTGTCCAGTCTGCCAGTCTGCAAACTGCCGTGCATGTGCATCGACACACCAGGTGTTGTAATTGGAACAAGGAATTCTAACACAGTACTGCGACTAGAACCGTATCGCGTTGTTCTTCCCTGTTGTATGCTGTTACATTTGTTTACCTTGGCCTGGGCCTAAATTCACTTGCAAACACAGTGTCTAAACAAGCACCGCCTTTGGCTTCCCCTCTATATTAAACGTCCCAAAATTCTCTCATTTTGCAGACGATGTTATGTTTGCGTTTACACTGTAAATTACAGTATTTCACAATGATTAATTAATGGATTAACATGTCATTGCAAAGCCATATTGGCTTGCATAACTTGTGATAAACACAACAACGAAAATAACGAACCTTGTTTAATCCCCTTTGAGAAGAAAATTGCTTTCGACACGTTATTTAGAGCGGCAAATAAATGAAATATCTGATGGATGGAAATTGCGATCTTTCATGATTCATTCATGATTCACTCATGTGCGTCAGAATGTTTCACAATCCAGTTTCTTTCGTCGGAGCTTCTTCGAATTGCAAGGGTTCAGTACGCAGTCTGTACGTCACTTGCTTCCTTCGTTCATCTGTGTAAACCACCTGACGTCACAGAGGTCTGGTACCAAGCGTCCTGACCGCGCTCAATCGCCGCCATGATTTGAATGAAAATTCGCTTTTCGATGCTCGTTTTCAAGAAAACTACGAGGAATATGAAACTGAAACCAAGAAAAATGAAATCTACGATATCGATTTGCTCGAAATGTATGAAAAAATATTTCGATTCATTTACACTTTAAAATGTTATGACATTGTATAGTATTGACCAATGTTTTGATATAGTTTTGAGTGCGATTCTGTTAATATTCGTTTTGAGATCTTACTAGGTACTTTGGAAGCCCTGTTAGCCAATTAATTCTACATTTCAAGTATTGAAAATTTAATAAACTCGTAAGAAGCTTTCGTTAGCAAAATTGCCCGAAAATTTAAGAAATTGCCTACGCGCCCCGGACCGCAATTTCTTCTAAAAATGAATGCACTTAGGTTTCTTAAAATTCTCATAACTTGAGTGCTGAAAGTTTCTACAGCGCTTCCTAGAAATTTCCTCAAATTCATGTTATTTACATTGGTGGGGACCTCCTGTGCCTTAGTTAAAATTTCCAAAAATGTCACAGCCAATTTTATGTAGATATTTTTTCTTTTTGTTTATATTTTTTTAACTTAATTTATTTAAAGGGAAAATTTTCATCACTAAAGTGCAATTTATCGAAGAGTAATAATTCTTTAAAATAAAAGTTTAAATGCAGTAATCAAGCACGTAATGGGGTCATGTGATTGAGATTTTGAAAAAATTCTAGCGTCGAAATTGATTAATTTTAATTAATTTCCACTTATAATCAGATACTGTTAACTGAAATGAAATGGAGGGGAAACTATATACTTCAAGGGATTCATCTTTTGGGTTATATGTTATCAATTAACTTAAGCTCTTGGGAATTTTCTCCTTGAGAAATAGAAGAATTGTCCTTATATACCGTACAAGATTTTTAATAATTTTGCAAAAATTTAAAAACGAATTTCTTCTCTATTATTCTTTTTATTTATTAAAAAACGAAAAGGGAGGAGCGTCCGAGTATCGAACTTGACGTCGTGGTGGAAACTACTTTACTACAATACTTTTTTGGAAACTACAATACATTTTTAGGAATAAAAAGGAATAGAAAAAGTAATTTCTGAACGATTAAAAGTTCTTTTTATAAAGAAAATGAAAAAGGGAAGAGTGTCCGAGTATCGAATTTGACGTTGTGGTGGAAACACGCAACCAGACACCGAAATGCCCTGCCACGAGTCCCCGTTAACCCCAGTTTTGGTCTCTGTAGTAAAGGACCACAACGCCAACGGCTCGGACAAGTATGAGAGTAAATTTGCAGGTAGTGATTTTCAGTTGGNACGTCGTGGTGGAAACTACTTTACTACAATACTTTTTTGGAAACTACAATACATTTAGGAATAAAAAGGAATAGAAAAAGTAATTTCTGAACGATTAAAAGTTCTTTTTATAAAGAAAATGAAAAAGGGAAGAGTGTCCGAGTATCGAATTTGACGTTGTGGTGGAAACACGCAACCAGACACCGAAATGCCCTGCCACGAGTCCCCGTTAACCCCAGTTTTGGTCTCTGTAGTAAAGGACCACAACGCCAACGGCTCGGACAAGTATGAGAGTAAATTTGCAGGTAGTGATTTTCAGTTGGATGACGCAATATGACGCAATGTTGATGCAAGAACATGGCAGCACAAGCTGTGGGATCCTGTTGTTTATTACAAACCATTCTTTCACGAATTAATTCAAAAACCTGGATAAACAAACACATTTTTCTCAATCTCAGAATAACATTAAACGTATTGTTTTAAAGAAAGTAATAGCAAGGCCCAGTACTAAACGTTTCTCGAGATCTCGTTATCTACATCCGAGGCCTATAGGAAGAAAGTTAACTTATTTTAGCTTGCAATCAGCTCGCAAACCTATTTTCATACGCGTACTTTTTACAAGAAACTACAAATCTGAGCAAGTACTGAAAGCTTCTTAAAAGTATCAGAATACAGTATAAGAAACAAGCAAAGATATGCTTTGGATTTCCGAGAATAAATGAAAACAATAGGCAACATCGGTTAAGGTTTGTAACACCCAACTGAAGTCAAGTCATCAAAACATTAGTTGATTTCTTTAACATATTTCGTGCCATGAAAACACTAAATGAACGGAGATTTTGCGAGCAACTCTAAGAATAAAACAAAGGACGGACACGTGCCATTTATATTCTAATATTTAGATAACTCAGGGGCCGATTACATGGAGCGGGCTAGCCCGGTTAACCGGGCTGGCTCGCCTAACAGGGCTGAATGATCTGAACGATTACATGGAGAATTCCAGCCCGGGCTGTGGAATACTTGGCGCCATAATCGTACAATCTGTTCATAAAGCGCATGCGTTGCAGATTTCTGAGCCCGCTTTGCCGCGCTAGCCCGGCCTTGAATCGATTATGAGAAGAATGTGTAACTTCCAGCCCGTTTTGCCGGGCTAGCCCGGTAGGCAGCAGACGAGATCTCGGCTAACCGGGCTAGCCCGCTTGCCATGTAATCGAAAGTCTCTCAAACACTGTAACTGCTATTGACCCCGGGTGAAAACTTTCACCTCGGTTAACCGGGCTAGCCCGCTCCATGTAATCGGCCCCTCAGTCCCTCCAACTAAGTTACTTTCAACTCCGTTGATTTACTTTAAAATACTTCGTGCCATGAAAACTTGTGACATGAATGCAAAAAGTACCATAGCACTAAAACTTCCCAAGAGTATGGTCACATGACTTGAAATGGGTATAGCAAACCTTAGCCGTAGTCAAATCGGTCCATTCTTAAATATCCTTTTTCAGTCTTCAACTTCTTAATAATTATTGTAATCTCAGAGTTCGGTTTGTTTTCAATAGTTACGTTAAAAAATAATCTGTGTAAATGTTTAGCATTCCTTTTCAAAGTCTTTCGAAATGCATTTTCCTCATTAGCAATTTTCTCTGGTCTCCTTGCTTAGGTTGCTATGTGTATCTAATACTCGAAAAGACCAATACCACAGGGGGTCCAGGCGTATCTCCTGGCGAGAACCCTAGTTTTCCTTTCTTTGCATCCCTGTGATCTGGATTATGAAAACAACACCTGTTTTGAGATAGGGTTACGTCATCGTTCCGGTCGATCTGTTGTTGTTAGAAATAGAAGTACTCTCTTTCTTACTTCTTTTGTAACAACATGGTAACAACAACAGATCGACCGAAACGACCGGATCACAGGGAAGCAAAGAAACGAAAACTAGGGTACTCGCTAGGGGATACGCCTGGACCCCCTGTGCCAATAATCGCCTTTTAGCAAAAAAATATATCAGCCCATTTTAAAGTACAGTTAATGAACAGGTCTTTCCTGAAGCAGTTATTTTAACATCTTTCACAATCTTGCATCATCCTTGCATCATCCAAGTACGAATCACTACCTGCAAATTCGCTCTCATACTTGTCCGAGCCGTTGCGTTGTGGCGTTTTAGACGTTCCCTCGCTACAGCAAGCGAAGAGCGAAGCTGGGGTAATGTGTTAAGCTGCGGGTTACTAACACAACGTAAAATTCGATACTCGGACACTCCTCCCTTTTTACCATGGGTACCAGAGCCTTTAAAAAATAAAATAAGAAAAATAAAGAAAAGCCTCTGGCCCCCAGGGTACCCCCTTTTTCGCTTCTTTTTTCATCAAAAGAACTGTGTTTCATTTTTATAAGAAGCAGTTTCTTAAAAATCCAAGGAAATCATTAAAATTGTTTGCAGATTCTTTATAAGAAACCGCTTATAAGAAACTCAACCCTCTTAGATCACCAAAAAATTAAGAAACTCCAGTAATGGGAACCCTGGGAAAATATAACTTAAGAAACAATCTATTTTAATACAGGATATTCTTAGCACATTTTTACTCTATTTTCACTTGTGTCCTGTATCATATTACTCGGAAGGTACTTGAGTAACGTCTAAAACATTAGAAAGGCTTAAAAAAACATTGTTTTGAAATGTTCTCGAGGGCACAGGTAGCAAACGTGAAGATTGTTATAGAACCTTTAAGAAACTCGCAAGAAACCCTGAGTACTGAAAATCTGATAATTTTAAGAAACTTTCAGTACTAGCTCAAATTCTTAGTTTCTTATAAAAAAATAGGCGTATCATAAAATTCATATTTCCAGAATGTGTTAATGTAGGGAAGCCGCATTCTCTGAATTGAATTTATTGCTAGTTATATTTATTAAAGTACTATCAAAATTTGTTGATAAGATTGATCCCATAGAAATGAAATTTTCTTTCTGTGACCAAAATTAAAAATTCAAGAAAATCTTACGTTTCAAGCAATCTTGGTCGAAACTTTTGGTGAAAAATTTACCATTATATTAATTGAAAATTCGAGATTAGAAAAACAATTAACATCGTTAGTAGGTAAGTAATACTTAGAGCCATCGGGAAAGACGAATTCTTGTAAGTGGATTTAAAATTAAACTTAAATACACTGATANAAATAAAATAAATAAAATAAATAAAATAAATAAAATAAATAAAATAAATAAAATAAATAAATAAATAAAATAAAATAAATAAAATAAATAAAATAAATAAAATAAATAAAATAAATAAAATAAATAAAATAAATAAAATAAATAAAATAAATAAAATAAATAAAATAAATAAAATAAATAAAATAAATAAAATAAATAAAATAAATAAAATAAATAAAATAAATAAAATAAATAAAATAAATAAAATAAATAAAATAAATAAAATAAATAAAATAAATAAAATAAATAAAATAAATAAAATAAATAAAATAAATAAAATAAAACAAAATAAAACAAAATAATATATGATGGCTTCGCATCATTTTAGATACCCAATCTGCGGTATATATGTTTTGCAAGCTTACACTTGCATTTCTCGCTCTTCTAAAATCTAATCTGGTTTTCAAAAATAGGAAGGGTATTTATTAAAAAACGGAACGGGACATTGTTTATTGACAAAGGTTTTGTCACTGAAGAGAGATGATTCGTGGTAAAAAAAGTATGAAACAAGAGTAGAGAACCAGAGGAAAATAAGAAATGCAATTTTGACATACCGATATCTTTTGTCGAATTTTCATCAATGATTGTGGCTTCTTGATGACACTGTAGTAGTCAGGATATGTGCTGTGTACAAAATTTTACGTTTCAAAAATACAGAATTAAGTCACCTAAAATCAATAAATACACCATCAATTTTCGCAAGCTTCCTGAGACAATTCTCACAAAACTTGCAAGATGTTTTCAGACTTAAAAATATGCTCGTGATAGCAAGAGAGAAGATGTTAATCCATTTCTCAGTGAGAGACAATAGCAAAATTTTGTGTCCGAAAATCTCAACGATACTCCTCGTGCATAAAGTAGAGACTTTGTACAGTCTGAAAATGTATGAACTTTTATCGTACGACTTGAAGATGGGAAAGTATGGGAAAGTATGGGAAAACATTAAAAGGAAAGGAAAAATAAAAGTTTTAATACCCACACTTTTTTACGGCACGTGCGCACAAAACAACAGAAAGACAATAGCATTCCACTGACGAAGGTTTTATCAGAAAGGTTCAACAAAATAAGGTATTCAGGCTTCCTCTCTTTTAGATTGATAATGTTTAGGAGTTGGCTCTTGATGCATCATAATAAAATTACCAGGAACAAAAATTGAGAGATACATTCGAAGAACAAAATATTAATTTCAAGTGAATTTATCAAGTTTATCAAATTTCAGACAATATAGCATCAGTGGAATTTTTTAGTATATTCCATTCACACGTCTTTTTTTACAGAACAAATAGTTATATGAACTGAATTTAAAAAAACAGTAACTGTTTAATATTTGCTTTTCGCTTCTTCAGAAAAGCCAAAAAAGGAGCGGTCAAGTACCATGAATTTCTTTGTCCTATCTTTGTCCCACAGTTTCCGTGAAAAAGACTGCAATTTTTTTGTAGGTTATGCAGCTAAGTTATATGAACTGAATTTAAAAAACAGTAACTGAAACTTTACTAATAAACCGGTTTTTTAAAAATCGGAAGAAAAAGCAGCATTTTTGACAAAGCTAGCCTCTAGCAGAGTTAGGAAAGCAAAAATATGGGACATACATAGTGTCCCGTCACACAATGGGACATGACCCCCACTGCAAAGCATCAAACAAGTCTACTACCAGGTGAAAAAAAAACACACGACATCTGAAAAAATACTGCTCCCTGAATATCAAAGCAAAATTATTGGCGGATGTCTTGCTTGATTGCCGATATGCTCAATTGGAATTAAAGATTTAGCTTGCTTAANAAAGCGTTTGAAAAGGGACCAGAAAAGACGGTAAAATGTCTGTCAATTTTTAGCTATACTATAATCCTCGTAAGAAACCACGTATATCATTTTTCGTGTAAGGGATTTGCATTTTTCATTTCATTCTCCCCAATTGATGATCCTATTCTTTGTCGTTACATCTGAGGTCAAAACTGGATAAAACGTTCACGTATTTTTGTATAAGAAACTAAGAATTTGAGCCAGTACTGAAACTTTCTTAAAATTATCACATTTTCAGTACTCAGAGTTTCTACAAGTTTCTTAAAGGTTCCATAACAATCTTCGTGTTTACTACCTGTACCCTCGTGAACATTTTAAAACGTAGTTTTCTAAGCCTTTCTACTGTTTAGACATTACTCAAGTACCTTCCGAGTAATATGATACAGGAAACAAATTAATATAAAGTAACAATATGCTAAGGATTCCCTTGACTAAAATAGATAGTTTCTTAAGTTATATTTTGTCAGTACTGGAGTTTCTTAATTTTTTTGCGATCTGAGAGTTGAGTTTCATAGAAGCAGTTTCTTATAAAAAAAAAAGTGTAGTCCGCATTACTAGTCCTTTTGTAAGCATTCCAGAAACTGCTTTCAAACGATATCACTAGCTTGTTAGCCAATCCACTATGAAATTATGTTTAACTTATACAAATCACAAAAATACAGCAGCATTAGCTCAGATATATAATTGAGAATGAAATCAACATACCTTGAATATCTGTGACCCTCTTTCGTTGAAAGTATGTGCATTCTTGACAAGAGTATTAAAATCCTTTTCCATTTCTCCCAAAGAGCTGTATCTATTTTCCTGCAATATTGAATGTGAACATGCAAGCAAAATAGTACAGCATACGCAGAAGTATAGTCAAATTTTAACAAACTGGTATCTAGGTTTTGTTTACATGTTTTTTTAAACTGCTTCTTTGGTCTAAGGACTCATATTACATACAATTACTTGTAGAATAAGGAGCCCAGAGTTTCAAGAATTTTCTTCCGCTAAAACATACAGGACATGCCTTGTGTAGGATCCTTGCAAATTTCTTAAGAATTCTCTTTTTAATTTCAAAATTCTTGAAGGATTTTTTGCCACTCAAGAATTCCTGAGTTTGTGGATATTTCTTAAGAAACCTTTAAGAATTCAGGGCTTGAAAATGTCGTGCGGCACCGCTGCCAGGAAATTCGTAGTGAAAAAGGCTCGCAGGAAAGTGAATTTTTTTTCTATTTTCTGGAGTCATTCATAATCAAAAGAGGAACAAAAACCATAGGAACCGCAACATGAGTGTGTAAATCGATGGTTCACTCTATTGGCAGAAAATTTCCGATAGGTTTCACAGGAAATTTTGATTTTTTCTTTTTGCTACCAGGAACAAAACCTTTCTCCAGCCCAGCAAGAATTCTTGGATGCTAAAGTACGCAAGACCTGTAGAATTTGTAAACATCTGAGAATGGGAAATGAGTGAATTTTTAGCAAATTAGACTGGCAAAATAACACGAAATGCAAAGAAATCACTTACCCTAACTTTAGCCTCTACAGCTTGAAGATCAATGGGGACTTTAATGACTTTGTAGTATTCAGGGTAATCCTGCAAAAGAATTTTTTTAAAGAAAATAACCAATTTGTTCAATAAAAACTAAGAAAATTCCCCAATCCTACAAAGGTTACAATTCGACCCGACTAGATGGAAAAAAAATTAACGGACGATTTCGGAGTCGGTATGATTGATGATAAAATGAAAGATTATCCTGTTTTGAAAGGTATATCGTACTTTTCTCCAACTTTATTCGCCTTTTCTCTGCGAAATTACGTTCTACATGCTGCGACAAATGCGTAGTGACGTCATTAAGCACAAGTTCAGAGCGTTCTGACGTCGCTTTCAACGCGAGAACTAGGCTGCCCTATTGTTTTCTTGTCTCTAAATCGTGACTAGCCTCCTGATCATGTAATAGTGGAAACGATGGAGACCAATGGCGGCAACATTTGATCGAAATTAGCAAGATGTTTATTGAAGTGACAGCTGAAACAAAAGTCTAAATGTGGAAAAAAGTTTCTTATTTGATTCAGGAGATGGTAAGTTTGTTTTCGAACATTAATTTTACAAACAACGGAATTGTCCTTTAAAACGGAGAATTCAAAATAGTCCATGGTCTGTTCGTTGCCCACAAATGCAACTATGCAGGAAAAAGTACAACAGTCTACGGTATAGTCAGAAGATGAAAGATGTCTAAACCGAGGGGCGTATTAATTCTTCAAAAAGTGTATGTTGTTTATATGGGGACAAAATGTTTCTGGATGATAGAGGGATTTCTCGAGAAAACAAGATGATTTCCGTAGAAAGTGTGCGAAATTTCTGGGAAGGAATGTGCTCCTCGGTCTAAACGATATTTGTTTTACGAAGAATGCTCACTTCTGGTAAACAAAGCATAGGAATTAAATCTTTAAAAAACAGTGCACGATTGGTTGATGCATCTTTCATTTAATTCAATGACTTGAAAAGAACTTCAGGTACTTCTTTATAAGTGTTTATTGGCAATCTTTGATATCTTGATTATTTTCAAAATTACTGCGTGTTTCTATTTATTGAAAGAATTCACGAAAAGCTTTGAAAAAAATTAAAATCGTTGTAAATCCTAAATTAGTAGAGGAAAAATGATACAATCTTCAAGAAAACCATAGTTTATGAAGGTCTACCTATAATATGGCGGTAAGCAGAAATTCGCAGCTTTTGTGGCTCAAGATTTAGCAATTTGATGACGTCACAACCGGAAAACTGTTTGAAACATAGAAGACGCTGTAATTCTGAAAATGATCCAGATACCAAAGATTTCCAATGACCCCCTAAACCAATCGTGCAATCTTTTTTAAAGATTTGATTCCTATGCTGGTAAACGATAAGTTTTATTCTGAACCTGAAACTACCATCATAAAGACAAAAAAGACAGCAGCCACCTCTTTCTGCTTTCGGTATTTTTAATAAAAAAAACTTGTAAACGTAACTGAAGTAAAATGTCTTACTTCTAGTGATGGCAGCTCTTCGAACATCTCCCAAATGAGTCTCCCATCGACATCTTGTAATTCATAAACTGCATCTAATAAAACTCTATAAGGATTCTGGGCTGCAAAAGAAAAGAGTAACAAGAAAATTAAAGATTTCAAATTCAGTACTGTTAAATACTTCCACAAAGATCGACAATAATATGGTAAATTTTAGTTGTCTGTTGTGATAAAATCAAAATTAGGGACAAGATTTCTAACAGAAAATAATAAATTGCATGGCTTTTGAAGCTGATTAGTGAGCATCTGTCTATCCAATTAACTTTGTAAGTTGTTTATGGAATAGCTAACATGTTATCTGTAATCCTGCTGACATAGAATTGTTGAGCTGCAGCTAGGTCAGGATAAACTCAATTGAAGTGATATATGTGTTACCTTCACTTTGCGCGTGTGCTTTTTTCAGTTCCAGGAGATATCTTTCCAGGCTTGTCAGATCGAGATATTCGTCACATGATGGCTAAAACGTGGAGAAAATGGTTAATATATGCCACAATAAAAATAGGCAAATATACAACAGATAATCAACTAACAGTGTAGATAATTGGTTCAGGTATTTTAAAGAAATCAAGTTCAAGTAACATAAAGCCATTGTTTTTATATAACGCCCTTAATATAATTCAATATTCAAAGGCGCTTTACAATTCCGTTACCCCCTCAGCTCAGGCATTGTTTCTCCCTTGGGAGTATTATTGACCCAGCGTGCAGCCTTACAGTTGGCGGTTCTGATGCTTTTATTGCCGTCATCACTGAGTCACCAATTTTACACCTTGGTAAGGCGCTGTATCTGCAATAACAGGTGTTTCCAAGAGGTCACCCATCCCAGAAATGATCTGACCCAACCATGCTTAATTATGGTGATCAAATGGGAACTGGTGTATCCATGGTGGTAAGTCGTAAGTGATTTGCTATTATTTGTCCTGAATACGCCTGAATAGGTCAGCACATACAGTAGCATAGCCTCAGAAGACATATTGGAAAGACAGGTGCCTGGATATTTGAAAAGACAAGAAAATACAATGCAATCGAAGTACAATGGTAGATATTGGGCCCGTAATAGATCTTTTGGGAGGCAATGGCAGACACTTTAGGCCTTGCTTAAACCCCAGCAAACATGATCCTCAACAGGGTTTTTGGTAAGTTCATTAAAAATGGCATTTTATATAAAATTTTAAATATTAATTTCCACAAACCAGAGAAGTTACCTTATATGCCCCCCCCCCCCCCCCAGTTGACCACATCCAGAGCTGTTTATGAATAACACAATAATACCCTATTCACACTGGCAAGTTAAACCAGCTTAAAATAAACCAGGTTATTGAATGCTGCGTTCTAATTGGTCGATCCAACAAATTGAATGCATTTGATAGGTTGAAATTTAACCTGGCTAGATAAAGCTAGTTTAACTGCTTCAGTGTGAATGAGGTATAAGACAACTAAAACTTGCTCCATTTAAACATAGTACACTGATCTGCTATTTACCTGCAGGCAAGTCTTGAGCTCAACAACAAATGATGTCAAATCTTTCAGAAGAATTTCTGCGTTATTGTAGGTGCCATTTCTAACCATCTCCTATTGTAAATAAAAATTATTAAATCACTTACAATTTCTTGATTATGCAGGTAATAACAATAATTATGAAGATACCAGAGGTAATTAATGTAAAAACTGACAAATTACAAGCTTGAACTAATAGGAATTTTACTCACTGACTCTATATATCATTTTCAATACTCTTACTCATAAGCTGAACCAGTGGTGGACATTTTGCCAAATATTTGGGGGGGAAGCTATTGTTTCAGTTGAAAAGCATTTTTATCTTTATTGTTTTCAAACAAAAGGTCTTTGTTCTACCCAATATTGGGGATGACCGCACCCCTTGCCCCCTCCTAGTGTCCGCCACTGAGCTGAATTTACAAATTAACGATGGAGTCACTAGCTACAACTTTTGATTTCCATTTAGTAAAAAGTCTCCTAGAAGATGGGAAGAATGGAAAAAGGCTAGTTTGTAAGATAAAGTACAATTCTTGCATTATATACATACTTAAATAAACATCCACAAATTCATATTATAAATAAGTTATAAATAAACAGTACAGGCATTGCACACAATAACATGATAAGAATTCTTAAGAATTTTGAGGCATTTTCAATAATTCTTCACACTCTGATAAGGTGAAGGTGAAGGCCAAGTTGCGGTTTTTAGCGCCAAGCACTGGGATCGCAGAAGTAGCTAAGCGCTAATCGAGTCTGTGACCCCTTGTCATGACGCTCAAGAGGTGCAGGTGGGGTTTGAACCCTGTCTGCCTGCTGACATGCTGGCTGCAAGTCAGTGGATTACAATACGGCGCCACAACACCTTCATAAGAATTCTTGAGGGCTATGAAAGACTGTACTAATGGGAATGAGGTTTCAGTGCAAAATTCAACAAAATGTCTAGCATCACTCACTTCAATTCTTTCCAATGGATGAGCATCTTCCTTACCATGGGTCCTAGGCCTTGGAAATAAAAGCAAACATTTCAGACAAAAATTCTATAATTTTTATTTAAATGAAAACTTATAAATGAAAACTTTTATATAATTGAAAACATTTCAACAACATTTCTCTGGAAAAGATTATTGTGTTATCTTTAAGAACAATGGGGAAATTACAGAGCAGGCCTTGTGTATTTTTCTTAGAATTTTGTCCCAGGCAACACCTATTATACGAATACCTTAGAAACTGGAAAAAATCATTAGGACTAACAGAGAGGTAAATATACAATAACGCTAAAGATGGCGGCTTCAAAGACTTCATAGTGTTTTGCTGCAAAGCATGCTGGTAAAAAGCTCCCTGACGACCACCTAACAATGTAAGAATTTTGGTCTGCCGTTTCAACTAGAGCTAGCTTGAATTCAAATCAACTTTGAATTCGAATGCAACATGGTTCGAAAGGAGACCTTTCCAAAGCAGAAAAAGTAAAGTTTTGATTTGAATTGAATCTTTATATAATTAAAGATTCGCGTTCGAATTACAAATTTTTAAAATTTTTATACATTAATTGCTTGTTCCAAACTTTACCACAGCTAGCTAGTCGAAATTGAAGACCAAAATTTGTATGTCATTAGGTGGTCGTCAGGGAGCTTTTTACCAGCATGCTTTGCGTGGCTGCAATCTTTAGCGTAATTGTCTATTCAAGGGAGCTTACATTAACAGCAAAGAGTTCTCAAGGAAAGTTTAAGAATTCTCCAAATGCAGATGAGAATTCTTGAGAGGTACGAAAGACTGCAAAAGTTTTTAACCAAGAATTCATCAGAATTTCCTAACATATACATAAATACCGTTGACAAGAAAATAGGGCAGGAAATTCAGTCATTAAAAATCTATTCTGTTATTCAAAGTTCAACTTTAACTTCTAATTATGGTTTCCCTGCACTTCACTCTTCTCTGATCACTGATCAATTAATTGTAACACAAAAGTATGCATTGCAAAAGCTTTTAACATACCTTTCTCTTGACACTTTTTCTACAGTCCAGTACGGCATCCTACCAAATTCATTCCTGTGGTTTTTGAAAGAATCCAATATCTTCTGCAGAGCATCAACCTGCAAATACTGGCAATTAACATTTGAGCTACTTAAATCAATAGTTCTCCTTTAATTTCCATAGCCCACATCTGTACATTGACATGGTTTTCCTGCCTAAGAATTCTCAAGAATTTTCAAGAATGTTTTTAGTTTCTTAAGAATTCCTTATAAGGATCAAGAATTCTTATCATAACGTGAAGAATTCTTGAAATTGTTTAAGAATTCTTGAAAATTCTTAAGAATAGTGAGAATTCTTGTCACGTTAATGTGCCCAAGGCCTGTGTAGTTGACTGTACCATCCATAGCAGGGACTGGATGATAGAGTGTATTTTATTTCCATCTGTGGCAAAGATTAATGTATCCTTATTGTAGTTTTCAAGGTTTATATGAATACACAGTGGCCTTGTGCACATTAACATGACAAAAATTCTCAAGAATTGTCAAGAATCCTTCACATTCTGGTAAGACTTCTTGAATGGTTTTCAGATTCAAAACATTTGACTGCCATTTAAAGAGCCATTGTCACCCAGGGTCCTTTGCGGGCACGCTGCAATTTCACACTGTCTGAAAATTAAATTTGGCCTGGAGGAAAATATGCATCCACACTGCAGGAGTTGAACTGATAGAAAAGTTGAACTTTAGTGGCTTTTTCTATCAGTTCAACCACTGCAGCATGGATCCATATAATCTGCTTAGGCCAAATTTTATTTTCAGACAGTCTGAAATTGCAGCGTGCCTGCAAAGAACCCTGGGTGGCATTGGTTCTTTAAGCAAAGAGTAAGCCTTGATACAGTACTACTTACTGTTGAGACATTCTCACTACCAAAATGCATTCTCTTGAAATCTCCTCCTTCTGAGGAGTCCAGAGAATCTTCATGTTTCAGCTTTCGTTTGCTCATTTTGATTCGCTAATAAGAAAGGAAAAGCAATGCAATTTATGTTTCAATAAGATAAAATTCTGGGTAAGAGTTTTTTTTTAATTTTAAAGTATATACTATATAACCATATGTATACTTTATATATACTTTAGAATGAAAAAAATTGTTACCCAGAATTGTTGCTGCCTGACAAAGAAAATAGAGCATACCATTCAAGTTGCTCAACTTTCAGCAATCTTTATTTAAATAAGAGCTCTGACCGTAGCCTTTAAGTTTTTGGGTGATGGTCAAAGCAGGACATCAAAAATTTAAGTAAGGCATATTTTATGGTCTCAACAGAAAAGCTGCAGCAGATCTTCCAAAACTCTGTGTGTAATGTGGAATTCAAAATCCTAGGTCCTTTCAGGACAATCTTATTTTTCTGGTCAATTTAAGGTCATTGATCTTTTGTGAAGTTTGGTACAATTCATCAGGCGCATTCCATTTAAAATCTTTGTTCAGGGCAATTCCAAAAATTAAAGAAACAATTGCGGGAACTCGCTGACTACGTGTCCTTCCTGCAATGAGTGGCACAGTAGTTGTATTCTGTTCTATGTATTAGTGTTTGTTGTTTTAATTTATATATAAACAAAAAACAAAAAAACAATTCAAGCCATGAAAACAATTAAATTGCTTTTCTTTTAAAGAAAAACAATTAATTTTTTTCATGGCTTTAGCTCTAGCCCTTTCTAGCCTCCTCTTCCTTACTAAATTACTTTTCCGAACTGAAGACCTTCAAGATTGAAGCAAGCTTGGCTAATGAAAATATTACAACCGGGGCATGTAACAAAAGCCGGGAAGGCGACAAAACAAACAAACAATTTAGGCCCATCACAACTTGAGCACTTTTTGTGCATTTTATATGCAGCAAAAACAAATAGATTCGCTTGAAAGGAGTAGCATTAGGAAGAAGGGCCCCTAGCTCTAATACTCACCAATTCTTTTGCGAATATTCTCTTTATTTCTTGAACTAGAAACACTTTCTCCGACTGTATTTTGGGACGTCTTTGTTAGGCCAAACGTGCTTGTGTTTTGTTATTATGAACAGTTCATAATGGAAGAAAATTGCGCCTTTCATCGTCGAGGTCTGGGCACTAGTTTGAAGTTTTTTGAAGTTCTTGTTCAGCCTCTCTCCAAAGTTTTCATCATATGGAATAGAGGTTGAAAAATATTTGGTCTAAAAATTGTTCATGAAAGCTGGTCATATCTTACCCTGGATCAGAGTATTTTTAGTGAATTTTTTGAAAAAAATAAATAACATAAAAAAAGAAAAAAAAGAAAGAAAAGAAGAGGAAGGAAAAATTTTTCCTTTCTCCTCTTTTCTTTTCTTTTTTTTTCTTTATTTTTTTCAAATTTTTTTCAAATTTATTACTAAAAATACTCTGATCCAGGGTAGTCATATCTATCCATAATTACGTTAATTTTTCATACTAAATTGTGGTTGCTTAGCAGATGTTAATTACCATTCAACTTCCATGAAGGTTTTCTCAAAATTTGGAAATTCAAACCGAAATTTGATTCAAAGCAGCATTTTTCACCAAGTTTTTAAAATGCATGCATTTAGTAGGTGAAAGGCATCAGGGGGGGGGCGTCAGGCGAGCACAGTATTCTTCAAGTATGAAAGTTTAGTCCTAGAATATTTTCTGTTCGCAGTTTTGATATATTTACTGCAGCTTTGTCTTTGAGCATGACATGAGGTGGTCCCCGTGGGTCCTTTTCTCTCGATTTTTTATTCAGCTGACCCTTTTCAAGCATACATTGGGGATACTTTGATACTAGGTTGCTAATCAGTAATTTCAGTATTTATTCAAAGCGGTAGATATAGTGCTTGATTTAAGTAAACAGATCTATGAAACAGGCATCATACCAGAAGACCTAAGACACTCTCTCATCATAAAACTAGCTAAAAAGCGTAAAGCCATGGAATGCACAGAACACCGCACAATTAGCTTAATGAGCCACATGATGAAAATTATGCTAAAAATTATACTGAATAGGAATGAGAAGAAAATAGATAATGAGATCGGAGAAATGCAGTCTGGATTTAAGGCATCAGTTGGAACGAGAGAAGGCATATTCAATTTAAGAGAAATATTCGATAAGTATCTAGGAATAAAGAAGAATGTATACGTTTGTTACATTGATTATGAAAAAGCGTTTGACCGTGTCTACCACAATGACCTAATTGAAACAATCAAACAAATAGAAATCGATGGTAAAGATATAAGATTCATTCAAAATTTGTACTGGAACCAATGTGCTAGCATTAAACTGAGAGAAGGAGAATCAAACAAGCTACAGATCAAAAGAGGTGTTCGTCAAGGCTGTATTTTATCACCGAAGTTATTTAACTTGTACACGGAAGAGATTTTCAGGAAAGCAGATAAGTTGCCAGGTATTAATATAGGTGGTAAAAATTTCACGAATTTACGTTATGCTGATGACACAGCATTAGTGGCTGAGACAGAAGAAGCATTACAAGAAATAGTTGACTTAGTGAACGAAGAAAGTGCAAAGAAAGGCCTCAAAATGAATGTTAAAAAGACAAAAACGATGGTAGTTTGTAGAAGTAAGGAAACACCTCAAATTGAGATTAGTGTCGATGGTACCAATCTGGAGCAAGTGAAACAATTTAAATATTTAGGACAGCTAATTACTCAAGATGGAAAAACAGATACTGAAATCAGAAGAAGGATTGAGATAGCGCGCAAAAATTTTATGAATATGAAGGATACATTAATATCAAGAAAACTGAGATTAGAAACTAAGAAAAGGCTTGTTAGGTGTTACATCCTATCTACCCTCCTGTATGCGAGTGAGACATGGACAATCTCAAAAGAAGCGTGGGCGAAAATAGAAGCATTTGAAATGTGGATTTATAGAAAAATGTTAAGGATACCATATACAGCACATATGACGAATATAACAGTATTAGAAAGAGCCAAAACAACTAGATCCCTCAAAATGAAAATAATGCAGAGAAAAGTAAAATACTTTGGGCACATAATCAGAGCAGATAAAATACAAAAAACAATATTGACAGGAAAAGTAGAGGGCAAAAGGGGAAGAGGACGGCCAAGGAGAACATGGGCCAGTGACATTGAACAGTGGACGCAAAGGAGCATGAGCAAATGCGTGAGAGAAGCACACAACAGGGATCAGTGGAGATATCTATCCGCAAATCTACCAGAGGTAGTCGCGACCAACAGGTAACAGGTAATTCAAAGCCCAAAGTTCATTAGATTTCTGAGCGAACATACAATCTTCTCCTGAAAATGTAAAAAATTCGTCAAGCTACGTTGTGTGGTTAAAGGGAATAGACATAGCTATATCGAGCGGCTGCTATAAATAGGCTAAAGCAATGCCTATGCACCCATTGTTTCCTTAGCTGCACAATGAAACCGCACGTGTCAATTTCATCAAATACAATAGGATTTATTTTTATCTTGGCCCGGGCCAGCTTTTAACTAGACCTTTTAACGTGACCTAGACCCACTGCAGAGCCCCATTTATCGCTATCCTACAGCAACAACAGCAATTTTAAATTGTGATCGTGTTGTAAAACCGAATGGAGTGAAAACTTTGGGATGAGTGGAGTAAGGGTAACTATAACCTAGACTTATTGCAATCGTCGTAGTTTCGCTCCTTGATGGGTTGATAATCGCTAGAACTAGTGCCTTCGTCCAATTCAATAAACGAACAAAACTGGGACTGAGGTAATCAATCTAACTGTAACTATAGCTTAGCTCTTTTAAGCCGACGAATCGGAATATCTCCTTTATTACGCCAATAGACAATTGCAGAAGAGATGACGTCGAGGGGCATTTGATCAATATGCATTGCGTTCTGTAATGGAATCAACAGTGATTCTATAGAAATTCGATTATCAAACGCAATGCTTCTCGGTCAAATGCCCCCGACGCCATCTTTTCCGTAATCGTCTAATACCATTTTCGAAACATTGATATGGAATTGAAAAGGCCCGGGGGGGGTAAAGGACATGTTGAGGGTGCGGGTATATGCCACCCAAATGGGTGGGTTTTTGGGCCCAATATTCTCTAAACAAGGGTCATTCTTTCGGCAGATTTTCCTTAGACATCGGTCTGTTTGGCTGAAATCGGCGAAAAATAGTTTAAAATGGGTAGTTTACCGTCAAAATTCATCATAAAAGTAGTTACGAAGGCAAATCTTAGCAATTAGAAGTGGATATCTTTCTGAAAACCGGGCGGCAGACCTCCATCTATCCACAAATAGCGTACCCCCTCTCCCCCATGGTGAAAAGGGTAATAAAAAAGAAGCATTTAGATATGATAGTCACTTAAAATTTCATATTCTATCAAAGTACAATTACAGCTTGTTGCTCTACACCTATACCAAATGGCATGCATATTTAGGAATTGAGAAATAAACTCTTAGAAAGCAAGTACAACCAGCTGCAAAATATCTAGTTCGAGATAGGTTACTGAAAAGTTTTAGAGAATTCCAAGAAACTGCAACTAAAGTGAAGACATCAGAAGGCAGAGCTTACAAAATAAAGATTCTTTATGCCCAGCCATAAACTGGAGTATGCATCATAAATTGACCAAAATTATATCAGAGGTTCTTAGAATGTCAACATCTAAGAACCATGGGCCTAAATAAATAATGAAATGCTTAATATAAGGTAATCTGAACCATTTCAGCACTGTTTTGAATNAACCAGCTGCAAAATATCTAGTTCGAGATAGGTTACTGAAAAGTTTTAGAGAATTCCAAGAAACTGCAACTAAAGTGAAGACATCAGAAGGCATAGCTTGCAAAATAAAGATTCTTTATGCCCAGCCATAAACTGGAGTATGCATCATAAATTGACCAAAATTATATCAGAGGTTCTTAGAATGTCAACATCTAAGAACCATGGGCCTAAATAAATAATGAAATGCTTAATATAAGGTAATCTGAACCATTTCAGCACTGTTTTGAATCCTGGTACATTTTATAATAATCCTAGTTTAAACTGTTATGATATACAAATTCTTGCTCAGTCTCGCTGCCTATTTCCTTTTTCAAAAATGCAATGGCTGCCATTTTCGTGAATAAGCAGTGAAACTGAGCAAAAAATTGTATATCATAAAAATTTACATGCATTAGGATTCAAAACTATGTAGAAAATATGGATCCCATCCCAAGATATACTTCACGACGGTTCTTTAAGACCATTTGAAAGCTACCGGCTGTCCCAAGAAAAGGTCCCCACATTTGAAAAAAAATACCAAATTTGATAACAAGGCCAATCTTCAAATTTCTCTTTTGGCAAGTAGATCAAGGCCCAAATCATTTTTCCAAGTATAGCTGATCTGTGATTAGTATTTAAATTAGCAAATTTTGCTCTTTTAAGGGGCCTGGTTGTAGCATACTGCAAGAAAGGGCTAAAGATTACCAGATCAATTTATTTTTGTATATTAAGCTTTTAATTTGGTCACAAATGACACAAAGAAACGCACACTATCATTGGAGACGTGGACGATAAAGAAAAATCTCAAATTTCAGCTCGTTGTAGGCAAGATTTACATTGTCGCTTAGTCAGCATGGCTCAAAATATGGCTTTTAAGCGTGTTATTTTGTATCGCTTTAAGTAGCGGGAACGAACATTTTATCATTTTCATAAATAATCTGATCATTGACAAAACAAATCAAAGAGAAAATTTAATGACATGCTTAATCGTCAAGTTCTGGTGATTTCTTAAAAAGGGGGAATGTTTTTGGGACACTCCGTAAAATGTGGTCGGCAAATTCTATTAGCCTCGAATTAAAAATACATCTATTTACAAGATAACCAGTCAAATTACTCATTATTTCATTTTTCCTTCACAGGGAGCTGACGAGTCTCTATTTCCCTCACTTTTTGCAGCACCAGCATGCTTTGCGTGCTCATCTTCTGGCTGCACTTTATCGGTAAAAACATCAGGAGTGGGGATGGCGTCATCTTCTGAAATTATTGATATTGTCTCGCTACTTGAAGAGAAATCCGAAGCAGTGTCCATACTCGTGTATCCATTATATCGCTTGCTTTTACAGGAAAGAAGGCTCTTTAGGATGATTTGCCATGCACTTGTAGCTGCAATGAAGACAATACGTTTCAGCAAGGGCAGTGTGAATATACAAATGTTCATGGCCGAAGCCCATTAATCAACATACCTTCGGTCCTTTGTTGTCATTAAAGCATTCTTTGTATCAATCTAATGTTAAAACCATGGTTGTCATTCTTTTGCGTTGACCTGCTCTCGAATCCTAGTCGAAATTGCCAGCTCCGGTGCAGAGCCAGCTCTTACCGCCATTTTCTTGCATTTTTAATTTGGGCCTATCTAAGAAAATGGCGGTAAGAGCTGGCTCTGCAGCGGAGCTGGCAATTTCGACTGGATTCGAGAGCAGGTCAACGCAAAAGAATGAAAACCATGGTTTTAAAATTAGATTGATATAAAGAATACTTTAAAGCCAACAAAGGACTGAAGGTATGTTGACTGATGGGCTTTAGCCATGAACATTTGCATCTTCTATCTTCCCACTACCCTTGGTTTCAGAAGTGACGTAGTGAGACAACTAAGGGATAGTGGCAAGATTTAAGCAAACGGAAGAGTGTAGCCATGTTGTAGGAACGCTTTGGTGTTCATTTAGAGCGGTTTTACAAGCAACCAGCAAAAAGTTCCTATGTTTGATTGAATATTGCAAAATAACCAAGAGCAATAGAACTTTGAAATTCCTCTTTTCGCTCCACTGATAAACAACTCATAAAAATGAATTCGTACAATCTTCAAACAAACTGTAGATATTTCCCAAAGTTTATCCTTACCAGTGCATTTAGGAAATGTAGCACTAAATGCTCCTGAAATTTGTCTGTTTAGACTTATCGGAACAAAATCTATTCACTATCAGAAACCATGTAGAAAAAACCCTTGCGGTTCGAAAAACTCGAAGTTGGAAAGCTTTGTTTATTTTAAATAATTAGGCTCATTCTGTAGGCCTTCATAATGTAATATCTAGCTAATCTGACTCCACAACTCAGACACTCTTCAGATATTTAGATGCACGTTAGCTTCTATTAATTTGCGTTAATGTTTTTTACTTTTCTTTTATTGAAGTTTATTTGAGTTAAAAATTGTAAGCACAATTCATAACCAGAAGTGTGTCTTTTTGGCTATGAGTGTTACTACATAATGCAAGTAATATGTTTTGGTTATAATGAGATAGGAATAAACAAAGAAAATGAATTTTTCGAACGATGACAAGGAACAATGTGTCGGGATATCCAAGTTGGGCCTTGAGACTGGGAATATAATCATTCATTTGCTAAGAAATGCATTCTACCACGGCATTCTACTCATTGAAGCAATTTAAATCTTGTCGCGAGAACCGAATAAGTTACTTTGCACAAGAATAAGAAACGCAAAGAAACAACCAGAATATCGTCTCTACACAGCATAGGAACAAAATGTTTAAAAACTTACATGATTGGTTGATGTATCTTTCATTGGATCTGATGTCTTGAAAGGAACTTCAGGTACTTTGCTATAAGTTTTCATTGGCAATCTTTGATATCTTGGTTATTTTCAGAATTACAGCGTCTTCTATGTTTCAAACAGTTTCTGATTGTAACGTCATCAAATTGCTAAATCATGAACCAGAAAAGCTGCGGATTTCTGCTTTCTGTCATGTTATAGCCATTCTCAAAGTATGGCTTTCTTGAAGGTTGTACGGCTTTTCCTTTATTAATTTAGGATTTACAATGATTTTAATTTTATTCAAAGCTTTTCATGAATTCTTTCAATAAAAAGAAAAACGCAATAATTCTGAAAATAATCAAAATATCAAAGAATGCCAACAAAACCTTATAGCAAAGTACCTGAAGTTCTTTTCAGGCCATTAAATCAACCGAAAGATGCATTAACCAACCGTGCAATGTTTTTTAAAGATTTGATTCTTATGCTTCTCTACACATGTACACATGTAATGAAGTCTCATGAAACTTATAGCAATATTCAATAGCTCTCACCGTGTTCGTAAGCAACTTCGTTATCCAGAGTGAGAAGGAAACAGAAGACAACAAATCCAAGAAGACAGACCAGAAATACAGTCGCTGGAACCACCGCTGCACCAAGTCTCTCAAATAGCTACAATATGCAACAAATGCAAAAATGTTTGTTTAGATGCATTGGCTAAAGTGCACAAAAATCTATCAAATAGAAAGTAAGGGACAGTGCAAAATTTATTTTATAACATGGCCGGTGCAAAACGTAACGGGGCAACTACTTTTTTAGAGCTCATGCAGAACGGGGTCAACACTTTTTATTGGGCAAATAAGTACGGGGCAATGACTTTTTTATGAGCTCAAGGTGCAGTTTGGAACATAAAATTGTTTATTTTGAAGACGAAATTGTAAATCATGCAAGGTGAGAAGTGCTTGAAGAGGTGTGTATAAAATGATGTAGAATTTCCATGTCAATTGTCTGCAAGAACGGTTCATCATTCACATCTTATCGTCTTCAAAGTCAATATTTTGTTGACAAGGCTGGTAAGAACAAGAATTGATTTTTTAATGGTCATTAGCAAATTCATCTTTCGTACTATATAACATCTAATGCTCACGAATACGGGGCAGATACATTTTTTTAAGGAAAGGGTGACGGGGCAGTTGGTTTTGTTGCAATAATTTTATACGGGGTAAGCAGATTTTGTTGCAAGAATTTTTGTTCTCCACCGGCCATGTAATATAATAAATTTTGCGCTGTCCCTAACCTATAACTTATTCAGAGCTAAAAA
>REGM01000154.1:622210-655740 GCA_004194415.1 Aurelia aurita | reverse complement strand
ATTATTGGCCTTCTCGGTTTTTTTTCATTTTCCTACATATCCCCCCCCCCCCCTTCATCGTGGCTACAACATTTCATGTAATACCGGGTGTCCTAAAAAAAGTACTCCTGTTTAAAAAATGACCAAAACTTGATTATCACACCTATCATAAAATTTTCTTTTTGATTTGTTTTGTCAATTAACCAAAAATATTTAAAGAGGATAAAATTTTTGTTCTCAATCCTTTAAGGTTAAAAAATTATAGGTTGAAAACCTCATTTTGAGCTATACTTTTCAAATAAAATAGTCAATCTTGCCTAAGAGTAAAAAATTTGAAATTTTCTATTTTCCTTGAAGTCTCCAATGATAAGTACGTTTCTCTCTGTCATTTATGACCAACTTAAAATTTTAGCATGGGAAAAGAAATTGAGGTGGTAATCACCAGTGCTTTTTTGCAGCATTATTCAAAACCAGGCAGCCCTAAAAAGAGCTGAAGTTGCTAATTTTTAAACAAATTACGCAATTAGCTATACCTGAAAAATTAATTTGGTCCTTGATCTACTTGCCAAAAAAAGAAATTTGAAGATCGGCCTTGTAATCAAATTTTGGAAATTTTTCAGACAGGAGTACTTTCTTTGGGATACCCGGTAGATTTAAAATATGTGTCACATTAAAATGAAAATACAATCTTTTGCGTTTTCCGTAGTTTACAAACTTGTTCTTTCCAATAATATGATAACTTCTGCAACGAAAGCTCTACCGGTGTTAAGATCTGCTACTGACCGGCTGCTTGACTTATTTGATAGACCCTTTGAATGGCTTGATACATACTGACTGACTTAGGTAATGTTCACACAAATACAGTTCCAGGTGACCCATACATTTGTATCCGTTTCACTAGTGCGTCTACACTAAAACGATCGAAAATGCATCGTTTTATCCAGCAAACCGGAAACATCTGAAAACGCTTTTTAAAGTGGAGACATTTGAAAACGCATACCAAACGTGCTAGTATGGACAGCAAAAACGATCGAAAACGGAGATCTTCGAAGATGTTGATGGAATGATGACATGTGTCCCATTTCTTTCAAATTGAAGAAGTCGGGCCAGGAGATAAGAAAACGATGGAAAACGACTGAAAATGGTGTAGTGTGGACGCAAATGTTTTGATGCGTTTTAACACAGACGAGCAACGGAGACGTTAATGTGGACGGTGCCTTATATAAACCTAACAAGGCCTTTGTAGCTATAGCCACGGGCTCAGACCAAGACGTCGTCCTGCTTAATTATGTAAAAAATACTTTATTCTTACCAACGACTCCAAGAACTCGAAGACTGTCCAAACATACACCCAATGTAGTTTCCTTCGAGTCGTGATTAAACCGATACTAAAAAATATTATTCAACGGAAAGACGGCAAGATTTGGTAAACAACTCACATGGCTGACAGAAATGACCCAATATGCATAGCATATATCACTAGTAGCATCAGCAACTTCTTCGATGGTATTGTAATACCAAAAACCACTTGAATTATCGAAGGTGGTATTCAATGTTGCATTGGCTGTCTGTACGTAATGCGTTGTGTTTAGATTAAATGTGCAGCCTGGCCTAAGGAACGGTCTCGCTACCAGAGGGCTGATGAATGCACCAAAGCCATAAAAGAAATGCACTCCTTGAAGAAATGGTGCCACCTGAAAATAGAGAGAGGGGGAAAGTCAGTTGAAATGTCGGACAAGACAGCCTAACTTGTCAAACAGAAAATTAATTCACGTCAACAAGAAAAATTTGGGCTTTCTTTCGTTTTTCTTAAATCCTTTTAATGAGGTTTACTTTATTCTTACTCTTTCTGCTGCTAGTAATGAATGATATCACGAAACTAAACCATAAGTTTGTCATTATTGTAAGGCTGGAAAAGCGACGGAAAGGGATAATCGTTTTCAGCGGATTTTGAAGGGAAAATCATTAAATTTTCAGAACGGAGTGGCCGATTTAAGCCAGGTAAATTCTTAAATTACATTGAAAATTTTTTTTATCAAGCAGAGCATTTTACTGCCAACATTGCTACTTCAATATCCAGGGAACACTAGCCTTTTTTTTTTTTTACATTCATAAAAGTTTACAATATACATATTTACTACACTACATACAAATTACTTTACAATACTACTGAAACGATACCGAGGGGAGCAAAAACTATGTCAACCCCC
Source organism: Aurelia aurita (assembly GCA_004194415.1). Taxonomy (NCBI): domain Eukaryota; kingdom Metazoa; phylum Cnidaria; class Scyphozoa; order Semaeostomeae; family Ulmaridae; genus Aurelia; species Aurelia aurita. Next base: position 653,551 of record REGM01000154.1, on the reverse strand, counting down.
AGGCCATTAACATTGATGCAAACTACAATACATAAATACATAAAAACTAGAAAAGAAAAAAATAACACTAGCCTTTCAAACGTGGTTTGCTTTCCTCACTCACCCAATAGGCTTATCAAGGACGTGGCAGTTAAATTACAAAACGGCAAGACATATAAAGTACATTTGATAATCATGTCTAGAAATTTTGTAATTCTTCAAAACCAGGTACAACAAGTGGAAGTCATTGTTAATCTCCTCTTCTCTTTCTTCCTGGCATAAGTACAATTTTATTTTTAATTTGAATGACAACTAACCTCTCTTCCAAAAATCTTGACAAGCATGACATTTGTCAAACAATCAGGAATACCAAGAGATAAACCATAGCTCATGACGAGAAATACCATTCCAGAGAATTTGTGTAATGTTGGTATGAAGGTGATGCACATTGCGTTGCTCACAAGGCATACTGATATCACCAGATTTGCGTCGACTCTGAAAAGTAGGAAAATTTGGAATATAATCGTGAGTCAAAAAGTGTCGGCATTTATCGAGGTGTAAGATTATGAAGCCAATACCCAGCTCCAAGGAGCAACGGTTATGTTGTAATGGAAAGGATAAATTAGATATAAAAAATTCGGCTAGTCTGCACTTTAGCGGGCCAGCTTTCAATATCGGCACGTTATGTGTCATGGGGTAAGGGTTAGGGTTAGGTTTTGGAAAAAGGGTTTTAGTTAGGGTTAGTTAGAGTAAGTTAGGGTTAGTTATGGTTAGTTAGGGTTTAGTTAGGGTAAGGTAGGGTTTAGTTAGGGTAAGGTAGGGTTTAGTTAGGATTAGTAGGGTATTTGGTCAAATTCTTTCCTGAGAGATGACATAAATCTGGTCGGCTAAAGTGCAGTCATTCCAAAAATTCAATTCATCAAAATTGGCAAGGTCGTCCGAAATCACGGGCAACTTTGCTTCGAAATGTTTTTTCAAGTTGTTTCAAAAAATATGTTTAACAAATATCGTCGAGTTTTTTCATCTTTGAATGATAGGTATGTATTATTTATCTTGCAAGAAACTAGAAAAGCATGTTCTTATTTTCATACGCAAAGAATACACATTTCTCATTATGGTACTGCTCTTCGTCATTGTTCTAATCCTGGCAATAGGACACAATTGGATCGATATTTCTAGTATTTCTTCAAGCTAGCATTTTTATAAGCAGCTTCAAAACAAAATCATCAATTATTGGAACGATATGACCAATTTTAGTAAATAACCTTCACGTGAAAGTTAGCCTCCCAACTAAAAAAAAAACACCGATAGGTTTCATTGAAATTGGCATTTCTTATAACCAGTACTCGGCAATGCCCGAAACAGTTTGAAGCGATCTACCGGGTGAGTTAGCAAAAACAATCCCCATTTCAAAGGCCAATGCTCCTTGGAAATCAAAACAATAATGTTGACAAATACATTATTTAATGGTTGCCATGTTGAAACATAATTTAAAATTTACCTGACCGAAATCGGCCACTCCGTTCTGAAATTATGAGCGATTTTCTGGAGAAAGCCCCTTCAAGAAACTTTCAAAACAGGCCTAAAATCACGAGCAAATTTTCCAATTATTTCTGCTTTACAGAAATGACTTGCACACTTGCACATACTTTAGCAAGTGTTATCCTCTTGGGAGGATAAAATCTCCGAGAATAATGCTGTAATGTTCCCAGGGGATGGCACTTTAATCCTCCCAAAGGGATAAGACGTGCGAAAGCATCTAGAATTTATTGCTGTAAGGCAGAAATATGACGGAAATTTGGTCGTGATTTTATGCAGTTTTTGAAGGCTTCCTGGAGGGGCTTTTTTGAGAAAATCCCTCATAACTTCAGAACGCAGTGGCTAATCTTCAGAACGCAGTCACGTAAAATTTAGAATTTATTTGAATATGTCCACTATTAAATAATATTATTACCAATATTATTGCCTCGAGATCCAGGGTGCAGTGGCCTTTCTAACGCAGATTGTTTTTTCTGACTCACCCGGTAGTAGATTCTAAAAATTAAGTTGAAACCTCCTCTAGAGGAAGGTGTTTAAAATTTTCACATCGAATGGTAAACTTTTTTTGCATGGTCTTCCAAAGTGGATAAATTTCAGGTCTCACCTCGCAGTATCTCGGAATCCCGTTGGTGAATGATATAAGTAGGACGCAATTCTTGTGACAAAATATAGAATTTAAGGGATATTTACCGACGGAAGCACAACGGAAAATTGTTCTTGATCGAAGCAGAACAATTCAACGAAATTGTGCTCAAATAACGTCCTATAATTGATTTTATATGTCGGGGAATCGATGAAAATCAGACGGAGAAACGCTGCATAAAATCCTCAAAAAAACCTTGCATTCAAAAGCCTTGCAAATTATTGACTTTAATAATATCTAAATTGAAATATGTTTGGTTAGCGGAGGTTGATCTAATTCATAAATAAACTGGCTTGTGTATTAGAATTCCTCATTTTCATTGCAATTTTTCAGAAGACAGAGCCACATATTTAAGAAGGCTGTGTTTCCTCAAAGAAAGTCGGCAATAAGATTGAAGCTTTGTTGCCCTAAAGCAGCTGTTATCCTATGAATAGATATCAATTTGTAATAGAATTTTAGCGTAAGCTATTTGACCAATAACTTTCTTTCGTGGTATATTCCATGCTATGATAAATCGAAGCCATAGTTGTAAGCAATTCTTAAGAGCAGTCGGAAAGCTCAGAGTAATTATTATTTGTGAAACCATGTGCAAAAATCTGGTTTGAAAATGACTGTTGTTTATCTGCAAACTGAGACGGAGTCTTGCAGAGCGATTTCCATGGCTTAAAATTTTGCATGAAAAGCCGGTTTGTGTATGGCCTGATAATTATAAGTCGGCTTAAAATTTCATTCCGCTCCTAGCAGATTCTTTCGTCTAGATTTGATCTTTTTAGGAAAATTTCTAGCAAGATTATCAATCCAAGTTTCCATTATAAGTATTTTTTTTTTTATATATTCATCTAAACGAGATTAAAATAAACTACAAAATAGATACATTTCTATGTACCAGCTATAGCGGGGAAAGACACTTGGTCATCTGGTCCCCATTATGGCTGGCACTTACAATTCAACCAATATGCAAATCTCAAAAGCAAAACTAAAGATAAACATATAAAGGGGGCGGGGTTGCTGCTAGGTCTTATGCTATGAAATACTGGCTGAGTCGAAAATGCGTGGCGACGTGTGTCACATAAACAATCTAAGTATCCAAGTCATAAGAATAAGACGACGTGGCAAAGAAAGCATCAGCGTTGCTAAAAATTTAGTCATAAATTGTTTTGTTGTGGGAAAGGGAAAGGATAGCAGAAAAGTTTAAATCTATTTATCAAATTCTTTCTTTCCAGATTTATGGACGACTTTGGTTGGAAACTGTTTCTGGAAGTTCTTGGAAAGGACTAGATACATCATTCAAACATAGATAATAGAAAATGTTTGAATGATGTATCTAGTCCTTTCCTCCATTTTCCAATTTTGAATCCCGACATTTGCATCATATTTTCTCCAACTATTTTCCCTTCCTGAAACATAGGCCTGCTGATTGCAATTGAGCTGAATTTGAAAATTGGACAAAATTTGGTCGACAATTCCTTTTTTGAGGCTGTAAGTGGGCCTGATCGATTTTAGTGAAATAAAATTTCTCATCTGAGTTAGCCTTTCGTCTGTAAAATGATTTATGATTCATCGAAGTTGATCAATAATTTACAATTGTACATCTTCTCTAAACACGTCGAAAGGTTTTGACTTGATCAATAGATCACTTGGCTAACTCTGATAATCAGCGACATACTAATAGTTTAGTGTTTGAACTCTTCATGTCCTGAGATCTAATTTAGATTCAAGAACCAATGCAAAGGACACCTATGCTGAATAACCAGCCCTTTAATTTTGACTTTTGGCTATAACTGAGCTATTGTCAGGTAGACCGCAAAATACTACGGGGTGAGTCAAAAAAATGTTTACACGTTTGAAAGCCTGTAGCTCTCAAACAATTTATCAGATTCTCATAAACTGATAATAACTGTGTAGCTGATATATTAACTTAGATAAGAAAATTAGTTTGCAAAAATCGGTCGTATCATTCTCAAATTACAGGCGATTTTATAAAAGTGCTTCATCTCAGAATCCTTCAAAACTGGCCTAAAATCCTTGATTAAATTTTCTAGCAATTCAACCCCCGGAGGCAATTAGCAGGACTATTATGACCCAATACCAAGCTATCACCCAATACCAAAAGCTACCCATGACAAAAGGGGGAATTATGATACCTGTATAAAAGGGAGGTAATATTATCTGAAAAAAGGGCAGAATGACTAGCCTTTACCTAAAAAACCCTGAAGTATTGAATCCTGAAGGAAACAATGATTATCATAATCAAACTCTATCTGTCTATCTTATAGCTGGAACATTTACTAGGTACATAAAGAGGCTGCTGTATAATTGTCTACACTTGGGACTGTCATTCAGCCTTTTTTCGTCTATTTTCTACTTCCATGCGCCTCGATTGCTAGCAAATTTGATCAAGGATTTTTGGCCTGTTTTGAAGGATTTTATGAGAAAGAAGTTTTAAATAATCGCTTGTAATTTGGGAACGATACGACCAATTTTGACAAACTAAATTTTCTTATCTAAGTTGATATGTCAGCTACACAGGCATTATCAGTTTATAAGAATCAGATAGATGGTTTGACAGCTACAGGCTTTCAAACGCCTAAACATTTTTTTAACTCATCCGGTATAAATCTAGCCTCACCTTAAAAACTGTAGAAATTTAGGAAGATTTCTTGCGACTCCTTTACGTATTAAGCAACGAATTCATTTCTCATACCTGGCAGCCAAGAAACCACCAATCAACGTCCCAATCAGCAAACCGAGGTCATGAGAGAAGAACAACCAGCTCATTGTCTTCAGCGGTTTCATAACGAGGCAACTAAGCTCGATTAATGTTGGGCCTATCAATTCATCAGTCATGCCATACAACATGAAAATACCACAGTAACAAAAAATCAGTGCCATGTGCCTCTCGCTGTCTACAAGTCTCTGCCATACTGTTTTCTGTCGTCGAAACTTCTCTCTGCGTTCTCGTTTTCGAGTTGATTGTCTCCGCTTCTTTTTGCTTGCTTCGTCCATGATAGCTGCAGTTAAAGGATAACCTTTGTGCTCAGCACGGAATTATCAGCAGATGGAATAAGTCTGCTCGGAACAATTAGCCTATAACAAGAAATAAAAATTTATATCCAAAAAAGTCTCTTTCGTCAAAATGCAAAGCAACAAAAGTAGTGGAGCTATAGGTAATGGAACTATAAAACGATTTCATTTGATAGCTAAAAAACTAAAGCTCTTCGTGTAAATCATATTATCTATGTGTAAATTTAGTTTGTTATGAAAACAGTTAAAGGCTCTTGGGCAAGCGGCATGCATTGCAGCCTTATTTGTAAAAGTGGCCTAATTTCCTGCTGCATGAGAATAATGCAGCTCCAGTAAAAGTTTAGTGCAGCGAACGCAATGCATGCCGGTTGCCCAAGAGCCTTTAAGTGTATTCATAAATATCTGTAAATTGTGAAAGTTTACTTATAATAACTTGTTGAAATGAGACTTCCTCCCAAAATTTTTGCGTCAAAGTTTCATCCAAATTAACTAGTGAATGTAGGATTTCTCTGTGGGATTCAAGCACAAAATTTGCAAAATGAATAGTCATATTAAAACGCATCAAAACTAGGAATAAAATCTCGAAACTCACTTGAACCGTCAATAGGAAGGAGAATCAAAAGTTTTTGAAACCGACTAAAATTTTTCTGCAGTGCAGCATGACTTTGCGTTATGCTACAAGGTTTTCAAGACAACGAAATTAACTCTGGAAGATCTTAAGCTGCAGAGCAAAGATGCTCAAAAGCACACTGAATATTTTACAAACCTCGACAAAACATCATGAAATTTAATCTCATTTTTATAAATATTTTGTATTAAATTACAACCAAATTGGCTCATTTAATTAATTTCGAATCAAGCGTTTTGTTAGAATTGTTTTCAAAACAAGTGTGTGATTAAATGAGAAATCCTGACTTGAGAATTTTTTATATTTAAACACGAGGATTTGAAATTGTAAAACAAGTGATCTTAAATTGAGTAAAATGGGTGCAACACCCAAATCCGCTTAATAATATTCTGGACGTTGGCTGGCTTGAAAAAGGTCTGAAGATTATTGCCAATTTCTCATGAATTGTAATTGTACCACATAATTAAAAGCGCACACGGATGGGTCATATGCAAAATCCGACTTTACATGTTGCGTGGAAATTCAATTCAGTTAGGTACAGGAAACCCTAGCAAAGCTGTGGTGGAAGCAGTGATCACGATGGCAGTGAACAAGACGCAACAGAGACAAAAAACAACCACCAAACATCATAGAAACTTTGATTAAAATTTTCTATCATCCAACTGAACCACATACCAAGTGTCTTTAAGGCAGGCAAGGCAATCCTCAACAGTTTTTGCACTGCTCGTAGCTTTGGCTACGTGGCTAGGCCCATTACGAACATAAGAAAAAAGGGCGGTAAGGTCGAAATTTAATCACACGACCCATCCGTTTAAAAAGGTGCACCTTAGCAAGATTGAAAAAGCAGATCTAATTGGCAATTTTCAAAAATCCTTACTTTAATCAATTAATCAAAGTCTGACTTAAATTTAGATATCAAGTTTCGGTGTTCATGTCAACATCAAGGAATCTTAAAAGCGACCGGAATAATCATATCGTTAATATAATATTACTTTCGGACAACTAAATGCTAGCATAAGTAACTAAACTTGATCTTGAAATTTAAGTTAGACACTTATCGACAGAATAAAGCAAGAATTTTTAAAATCGATCAATTACAAAAGCTTCTATGATCTTTCAAAGTGTGCAACTATTTTGGTTTAACTAGTACGTTTTCTGAACTGTGGTATCATTGAACATACTCGTTATTAAACAGGACACTTATCAACGCAATGGGCACAGTCAAGTTGATTCAAATATGAATTCTGGGTGATATAAGGTTTCAAATTTGAGCAACTAGATATCAACTTCCAATCAACATAAATTTTCTGACTCAATTTCAGCGTAAGAATTGTACAGTTATTCTGAAGTTGAAACAACGTTGACCTAAAGGCCAGTTTCTTGTCAGTGGAATTTTCCGAGCGGGCAGAAATTCTATTGTTTATAAAGAAAATATCGCNGATTACAGCATTGCTATAGCTGCAATATCCAAGTAGCAGTAGCTTTTTAAACAGGTAATGTTTTCTACTCACCCGGTAGTTTTTACAAGGGTTCCGAGCTGCAAACAGAAACGTCCTGCAATAGATATTTAGAGCTATTTATTTACTTTTGATAAACCACTCATCTGTTGGTAAACTTGCCTTTATTGCTTGCAGTATGGCATGTTTTGGTATTGAGGTTTCGGTTTATCATATATGGCTTTGCATATTTAGATTTGCGTCTTTGACGAATCAGCCATAAAATAATTTATTTCCTTAATCATAAGAAATTTCATTCATGCAAGTGAACCAAAAGAAACAAAGTTCCACTACTGTTACGACATATACCAATCTGAAATACGACTGTTTTCAATAATTTTTTTTTAGCACAACGTTAGAGTAAAACTGTTAAAAAACGTGTGTTCGATAAAATGCTGAAGAGCAAAGAAACTACGACACACAAATACGACAATTTAGTACCTGTAAAAGACAGATTTCACAAAATGTGGAATTAGTAACAAATAATCTGTTTGTACCAGAGACGTGTTGGTTAATTTGGATGAAAAGTTGATAAATTACCGTCAACAAAATTGTGCTGCCAAAAACCAGATGGCGCGTGATTCATCAAAATTATTGTCATACAGACGGCAATCAAAAGTTCTCCAAGATTCGGTCTTCAGACTTGATACGATTAGACAATGAACATCCAGGTGGCATAAATTGATTTTTGAAAACTTCGTAGAGAGAAAGTTGCTAACGTTTCAAAGAGCTAAAGACCTTGAACACCATTAGCTTTCAAGATTCAAACTTATTATCATTGAGAACGTCCCGCCGACTTCTGCTTGGCAATTAGACTGATGATATGAGTCAAAGTTTTGCTCCATCGAATTGAATTGTTATTTATTGTTATAGTCATTCCGCTAAAACTTAGTTGAAGCAGAATGGGTATTGTGGGGTATGGTTAGGGTATGGTTAGGAGGTATGGAGCGAAAACAAGGACTCATATAATAAGTCTACTTGACAATAGCCCCTTTCACACTAGGACAGGAACAAATGGTCTCGACAGACAAGTCATCTTTAGACGGACAAGTCGCCTGGTGTGAGAACGGGAAGGACAAAATTTTCGATATGCAAGTCGTATGATTTGTCCATTTGTTCTTATATTCACATGATTTTCGCAGAAGATTGATTTGTCTTCAAAGAAAGTCGTCCAAAGTCCAGAGTCCAATAAAAGGTCGAACCTTCCTCCGAATGCCACTGTCGTTAGCTAAACCTTCCTCATTTTATCAAGTCAAGATAACCAGATCTTCAAACTCATTGCGTTGTTTATAACCCGAAAATTTCTAAACCAGTTGCTGTGGCCAAAATAACCAAAATATTCCTAGTTTTCTCGTAAAAATTACTAAACCTTCCTCAAATATGGCCATAAAAAGCAAAGCCTTCCTCCGGCTCACAGCCGTGGAGCCGTGACTTTTTCTGGACTCTGCAAAAGTCCGTCTTGAAATTCACATCAGACGAAAAAATGTCAGACGACTTCTACGTCCAGACTATTTGTTTGTCTTCTGGTGTGAAACGGACTAATGATTTGACGAGTCGTACGTCTTCATGGCTAAAAACGTTCGCTGTCTATCTGGTTTTTACGAATATTTTGAACAGAAGTCATTTGCAATCGCAAAAATAACGGCGAGAACTTTATCAACAAATTCTTTTCTTTTACTTCTTCAGGTGAAATATGATCCCCCAATATTCACCTGTCAAGCATTGTTCTATAGCATCTCTCAGTAGTAACCAAAAACCAAGAAACTTTTGAGCACTTCCTTGGACGATTCTTTTGTCGTGAAAACAATATGTCATTGTTAAATCTATTGTCTCGTGAGAATACCATTGTCTGGATTTTTATCAGCCGGAACTCAGGTGGCTCAGTAGTAACCAAACACGCAGAAACTTTTGAGCACTTCTTTGGACGAGTCATTTGTTATGAAAACAATAGCTCAATGTCAGATCTATTGTTCCGTGATAATGCCATTGTCTGGACATTTATAATCCTTTCCTTGTTTCCTAGTATACTGCGACATGAATGTGTTGCTTTCCAGCAAGGGGTAGGGTACTAGTGGGATTTATCAGGCAGCGGGATATATCAGCGGGATATATCAGACAGTTCAGCTTTCAACATCCAGCATCAGTCCTCAAATATTTCAAAAACAAACACAAACTTAAGTGAAGCTTCAATTACCATTGCTCTTCCATTCGGCACTATTACCATTTCAATCGCTTATGTTTCTTTAAAATATGCTTTGTCAAAGAGAACATGGGTGCAAATTGGCGAAGCATATCTAAAGAAGCAAAAGGCGATTTTGGAATGCTAATGGTGCTGCATTGAAGAGCAATGGTCATGGAAGCTTCACTTGCAAGTTTGAATTTGTTTTTAAAATATTTAGGGCTGATACTGGATGTTGAAGACTAAAAATATCTGATAAATGCCGCTGCCTGATCAATCCCAAAGTTTTATTTTCAAATTGTAAAATATGTAAATTGTAAATAGCAGGCGTTAATTAGCTGCAACATAGCTATTCCTTTTTTAGCCTACTTTAAATAAATATATGATATGATATGATGACCCCACCTGTATCCCAGTGCAAAGATTACTGCAGCAAACTTTGTGGAATCAAAAGTTATGTAATGACATTCAAAGTTCATACATACCTTTGTTAGTTATGCAAACTCTTCACTCCATCTCTTCAAGCTGCAGCTTCTTCAATCCAACAAAAACAAATGATAACTCAGCTTCGAACAATGAATGACTCGAGCGAAATATTCCCAAGATAGAATCTGCTACGGTTTCTTTATGAGACCTAATTTTGTCCTAATCTCGCCATATGTTTACTTCTGACCTAGCGCTGAGCTGCTCTTATCGTTGGAAACTGCAGACTGCAATCCCGAACGGAAACTCACTGTGCACAAACGACGAGGCCACGTCAGCTAAACCTGACCATATGTGACAGAATTCCAAGCTAATATCTGTGTCAGGCTGCGTGAAATAAATCCCCATTTCTGCAGCATTTCTGCTGAGTTAAAAACCTTTAAAATGTTGTAAGGACATAAGCGATGGTTTTCAATGTGCTTGTGAGAAGCTTTCGCTTTAATCTTTGCTGTGCCGTTTAAAAATTAATGCTTTCTTTAATAGCACTTCAAAACAACCTCAATCTCAGTATATCCGCAGATGCGAAGGAAATTAACCTAGACATTCATAGACAGAATCATTCCTCAAATGTGTTGACTTTTTGCAGCTTCTGCAATCAGCGGCAGATGAGAGCGAAATAACGCGGGTTTTCGCATGAGAATTCTACGCGTGCAAAATATCGATCGATATCTCCATGCTGGTTTCTCGTGAAATAACTATCAGCTATATCTCTCTGTTGATTTTTCGCAGTTTCTGCAATCAGCGGCAGATGAGAGCGAAATAACGCGGATTTTCACACGCATGCAAAATATCGAACGATGTCTCCATGCTGGGTTCTCGTGAAAAGACAATCAGCTATTTGTCTCTATCTAGAGGGTAGGCTTCTAATCCTTAATTTCCTTTTCCCCCGCAGCATCAGCACTTAATAGCAAATGTGAGCGAAAATGCGCGGATGTTCTGCTCGAGGATTTTTTCATAGCGAAATAGGATGAGCACAAATGTCTTGGACAAACTGACAGCGCAAATAGTTATCACAAAGCCTTGAAAGGTCTAATTATAGGAAGTCATCTACACTGAAATCGGCTTGATCGGGCTTACGATAAGTCAACTTGACCGGGCTTGCGGTAAGTCTTACGATATGGCTAAAAATAATAATCTAGGGAGTACTTCAGTGAAGGCGCCCAAGCCCTCCGCAGGAGCTACAAATTGTAAATTTAGTTTCCTAGTTAAGCAGTAATAGCAAAAGGAAAAACTGATTTTAGAGGGAAAAATTTAATTTATAAATTGGTCTGTCCGCTATAAAAATCATTTCAAATCATGGAAATAGACCGGTAAATAATGAAGTTATAACGAATAATATAATAATAATACCGGGTGAGTCAGAAAAAACGTGGGATGTTTGCCAATTTTTATTGATGCAGTTAAATTTTCAAATTCGTAGTGTAACGAATCGTGGTTCTTTACTATGGAGTGAGATACACGAAGGCAAGGCCCGAGGGCCTAAGCCTTGATAGAAAACACAACTGTTATTTGTGTCCGGCTTCTATCTCAGTACGACGACAACTAAACTACTATTCTCTTTGAACTACATAAAAGGCTGTTTACTCAGGAAACGTGCTAATTGCTTGTTGACAATAACTACTGATTCCTGTTCAATGTCCCTTGCACTTTCCTACGTCAACACATTCCAATACCAACAGACCAATACGCTACAGTTTCTTTAAAGTTCATTGTATAGAAGAAAAATTAACTTAGATATGAAAATTTGTTTGGTCGAAATCGGTCTTTCCGTTCCAGAATTACGAGCGATTTTAGTAAAATGGTGTTTTGCAAGATTGCTAAAATAGGCCTTCAATTAGATTCATATTCACAACGCGTGACCTTCTAAACAATGACAAACATAATGCTTCTCTACCAAAAAATTGAAACAACGCATGCAGTGTGTTAGAGCAGAAAAGGAAAAACTAATATTACTTATGTTGTATCCCTTGGTACTAGTCCTTTAAATTGTCATTGTTAGGAATGCTGAAAGTTCTTATGCTAGCGATACACCAAAATGGCTATATCACAAAATCGCAAATAAATAAGGAAAGAAATGACCGATCTTAACAAACTAATTTCTATAACTAATTCAATCTGTCTTCTGCAATATAAAACTTCGATACTCCCGATATTTGACTTGTTTTTCACCAGAATATGGCATGCTAAACGCCCCACGTTTTTTTTTTACTCACCCGGTATAATAATATAATAACTGATAATAATATACTAACTTTACACAGCTTTGCAAGTAATTTACACGGGCCCCTAGAATAGCGTGCATGATGATTTCTTCACGAGATTGCATCAAATAGCAACTAGCCATACCAATTAAGAATCATTACTTATCTACTTAACAGACTTTTAACCCTTGACTTGTTGTGGTTGGCGGCAAACACCAGATGCAAACGAATTCACGAGCGCCTTTTGAAGGCGACTTAGCGTTGTGCAAAACATACGCTATAGCCTACGTAACCATGAAGCTCCTGAGTATCTTACAAGTCTGTTTCGAAGGTTATATGAAACCAGCGTTAGACAGCTTCGTAATACAAACATTGATCTTTATGTTCCGCTTTTAAAAACTGCAAGTGGCCACAAATGCTTCTCGTCTAGAGGAGCAAATCTGTGGAACGATCAAAATACAGAAATTAAAACAGCCAATACTTTTACCCAGTTCAAAACGTCCTTGAAAAATGCCAGATCCTGAACATTCTCAAACTTTTCCTTTTACTTTGATTATACTTGGATCTTATATCAGAATATTGTAAAAAAATTTAGTTTTTCTTTATTTAACAGGGCAGTTTGTGAAGCAATTATGTATTTTAGTTGAATACTTACCCTGTATAAAAATTATAAATGAAAATGAAATGAAATGAAACGTGGGTCGAGGGATATAAGAAAATATTTTCCACAGCATACAAAACATACGGGGTGAGTAAAAAAAGACGCAATGTGTTCGAAAAATTACTACTCCATGAATATCAAAGCAATAATATTAGCTGATGTCTTGTTTAACAGCTAATATGTTTGATTAGATATCAAAATTCACATTACTGAAATCGGTCACTCGGTTCTGAAATTATGAGAGATCTTCTCGAAAAGGCTCTTTCAAAAAGTATAAAAAACAAATGAAGATGATGATCAAATTTCTTCAGTTTTCCTGCCTCACAGCAATGACTTGATCACGTTCAGCATGTGTTATCCTCTTGGGAGGATGGAATCTTCTTGAATAAATTTGTCACACCAAGGGTGTCAGGACACCTATATTGTGATTAATAAATATTCATTAATCACATTATAGGTGTCCCGACACCCTTGGTCACACTAGTTGGGATGACTGTTTCCTTCTCCCAAAGGGATAACACTTGTTAAAATATGTTCAAATCATAGCTGTAAAGCAGAAATATTAGGGAAATTTGATCGTGATTTTAGGCCGTTTTTCAAGGTTTTTCCAAGAGACTTTCTCGATAAAATCCCTTTTTAAATTGGAACGGAGTGGCCGATTTCAGCCAGGAAATATTCTAAAATTAATTGAACTATCAAATAAGATATCAAAGTCTGTTATTTCTTTGATATTTAGGAAGCAGTAGCCTTTCAAACGGGGTGCGTTTTTCTGACTCATCCGGTAGAAAGATAATTCAAACTTCACACCGGAATGAAAATGAATCCGAAGACCTATTTTAGGAATCTTGCGAAAAGAAATTTTATTAAAATCACTAGTGAAACGGAAACGAAAACGGAAATGAAAAACCGATTTTGACCAACTAAATTTTCATAGATAAATTAGCCTTTTCCCGTGCAATGAATTTTTAAAAGAAACGAATTTGCGAAATAAATTGTATCAATAATAATTGTCAAACACCCAACGTTTTTTCTGATTCACTCGTCATAAATCTGCATTTCCAACTTGTCAATTTGAGAAAATACTTCGACAAAGGTGGACTTCCGAAGGAAACTGTTCTTTCTCAATTATCAACTCACCAGGGTTTATTTTAAAACATTTACAAATTGCAGTTGTTTCAATTGGCTGATTTTTCCCTTGAACCGGGANAAACCGATTTCGACCAATTAAATTTTCATAGATAAATTAGCCTTTTCCCGTGCAATGAATTTTTTAAAAGAAACGAATTTGCGAAATAAATTGTATCAATAATAATTGTCAAACACCCAACGTTTTTTCTGATTCACTCGTCATAAATCTGCATTTCCAACTTGTCAATTTGAGAAAATACTTCGACAAAGGTGGACTTCCGAAGGAAACTGTTCTTTCTCAATTATCAACTCACCAGGGTTTATTTTAAAACATTTACAAATTGCAGTTGTTTCAATTGGCTGATTTTTCCCTTGAACCGGGAGTAGAAAGAAGGGAAAAAGTTAATTTAGTTGTAAAATTTCATATTTTATTGGAGACAGGAAATATTTCAGAACCGAGATCCCCAAATGAGTTTCTCTCGCCATGTGCGGTTCGAAAAATTTTCGGTTCCTTTCAACAATCCGTCGATCTATAAATATCTTGAGCAACTCCAACTAAAATATTTTGTGGCAACTTTTTTAGCAAGATCTTCATATCGACCAAATGACATTATACAAGAACGATGCATATTTTTCGAAGTCCATGAAACAGCAAGGATGAATATCGTAAAACAAAGAATCAGGTCTGCGATATGACAAAGCAATTTACGATTTTAAAGAATGGATTTCACACCTCTGAGCATGGGCGTTAAGAAACGCGGTAGCTATTCCTACAAATTGTTTTTCCTCCCTGTGTCCCTATGCCCATTCCTCATTGTGTCCCTATGACCGTGAAGGTTGTTGTTGCTGTGCCTGGTTTTCCTTGTTTCCCTGTGTTCTGATTTGAGTGACTGTGCTCTGAGTGCACTCAGTCAAATCAAAATACACAGAGAGAGCACAGTACTATGGTTGGCTGCGCTGAAGGTGTGAAATCTATTCCTCAGAACCGAACATCTCGCTTTGTGATGTCGAAGCTCTGTACACGTATTTTTTAATAAGAAACTAAGAACTTGAGCCAGTATTGAAAGTTTCTTTGAATTATCAGATTTTGAGTACTCGGAGTTTCTTACGAGTTTCTTACGAGTTCCAAAAGAATCTCCATGTTTACTTCCGATGCCCTCATGAACATTTCAAAACGAAGGTTTTTAAAGCTTTTCCAACGTTTAAACATTATTCAAGTACCTTCCGAGTAATATGATACAGGATATAAATGAAAATAAAATGAAAATATGCTAAGGATTTCCTTGATTAAAATAAATAGTTTCTTAACAAATTTTTTTGCCAGTACTGAAGTTTCTTAATTTTTTGGCAATGTAAGAGTCGAGTTTCTTATAAGCGGCTTGTTATAAAAAAATACGCGTATCTTTTGCTTTACAACATTCGCCCTTGCTCCATGAAACATTAAAATGGTTTCAGAAAATTTCGGTAAAAATACAGACGGCAGTAAAAGAGGTTGTAGAAGATAAACCAGTTATTAGAGCTACCTTGAAGGAACCTGCCTCATTCTCATTGCTTGGCCTCCTCTTGAGATTGAGACAGGTTTCACGCCTGAATAAATTTGACTGAGCAATGACAAAAGGATCGCATTGTATTACCTGCTATTTCGAGCAAAACTGTAATATTTTCAAAAACTGCATAAAAAGAAAATCGGAAGTTGGATTTTAAAATTGCTCTACTTTTAGACGAGGAACATTCCAAAATCGAAAAGTTTGTGAGTTTGAAGCTATTTAATGTGGAGCAAGATTATCTGAAAGTTGAAGAGTATTTGTCAAGGAGGGCCAGAAAGGATGGAGAGTTATGGGTTGTAGAGAAATTTCTTGCAAGAAATACCGGCTTTTGAGAGAGTGTAAAAGGCCTTGAGCTTCAACAGATGGGCTGCAGAAACTACAACAAATTACTGGAAGGCATGTTGTTGTATGGGTGATTCTGACCGTTTCTGAATGCATATATCGTCTCTTGCAAGCTTCCTGAAGATCTACGGTTTGGTCGTTGTGGATTCTAACTCACGATTTGGAGGGCCTACTGGAGAGCTTGTCAGCAAGTTGAAGAGGCCTACTGAAACAGAGTAAATAATAACGATCAGCCTTACTTAAATCTATTGAAAACAAAATACAAATTTCACATTGGTAAGACAAATCTGCTTATTATAAGGAGCCTGGGTAGTAGCGAAAAAGGGCGCGAAAATTTTAATGTGAAACTGTGACAAGAGAGCACATCATTGGCGATTTGTGGGATTTTGAAGCTGAGATAAAGCTCGAAGTTTTGTTAACTTTGGAGGGGGAGCAGAATCTTCAGACGTCTTGCAGCTTATTTTTACTAAAATTCACAAAACAATATCTCGAAAACTGTACAAAAGTTCAATAAAATTTAACAGAATTTTGATCAACATTGAATTGAAAAAAAGGAGAAAGTACTTTCATGATAAAGTTGTCTAGTTTGGGCAGTTCTTGTCCGGTTTAATTGATACAAACTGAGAATGGATGGTAACAAACCGTCTCCCATAAAATCACGGCCTCATTCAGCCGCATCAACACCAAAGATTCCGGTTCGGTCATCGGTGATAGAGAAGAGCAAGAAACATAGTAAAAGCAACGGACCTGAGCATTTACCGGACCTTGGACATGATCCTGAGAAGATTCCTTTAATGGAGCAAGATGCTATTATACGTTATGAAACAAGTGATGAATATAAAGAACGAGTTCAGAGTGACACTGCGGAGGCAGGCCCTTCGCACATAGATGATCCCCAAGCACAAAATTTACAGGAATCCCCTTCCAGATCGATAGCATCGGACTATGAAGAGCGAGCGAATTGTTGCACGTATAAAATACGAAACAGCTTTATTCTTTGTTGTGGATTTCTGTGCTTTGGATCATCTATGGCTATTATGGGTCCGACAATTTTAGAGTTAGGATGTCTAATAGGCAGCGATGTTGGCTCGATGAGTTGGGTTTTCTTTTCGCAGTCATGTAGTGCGCTGTTTGGAGCTATTTGCAGTGGATTCATCATAGACAGGTATGAATAAAATCCAAGTAATGTGACACAGTAATGTATAAATATTTAAAAATCAACCAAAATCTCATTCTTTTCTAACCGAAATGTTAAACTTCTGCTCACTAGAATCGGTTAAGCAGTCTAGAGTTATACCGGGTGAGTCAAAAAATTTAAAATGTTTGCAAGCCTGTAGTTTGCTAGCTACTCGTCAGATTCCTTAAAACTGATTACTATTGTGTTGGTAACATTTAAATTTCAATTAGATAACAAAATTTAGTTGGTTTCAATAGGTAGTATTGTTCCCTAGTTATGAACGATTTTATAACTTGTTCAATCTCGGAATCCTTCAAAATTGGCCTAAAATCCTTGACCAAATTTGCTAACAATTCAGCATGGATCAAAAATTGGAGGCTGAAAATTTGACGAAGTCTGATCGCAATTACGTACTCTTCATGAACCATCCTCTCCAAGATATGTCATATGTAAAATCATCACCATCAGTACCACCATCAGTACCACCGTCAGTACCACCATCAGTACCACCATCAGTACCACCATCAGTACCACCATCAGTACCACCAACACCAACACCACCACCACCAACACCACTACCACCACCACCACCACCACCATTATCATTATCATTATCATTACTATATTTACGACCGATTGCCGAGAAAGAATTTCATATCTAATTTAGTCTTTCCACGGTATACCATGATCTCTGGCTCAATTAAATTGGTAGCAACTTCACGATTGACANTCCAAGATATGTCATATGTAAAATCACCACCATCAGTACCACCATCAGTACCACCATCAGTACCACCATCAGTACCACCATCAGTACCACCATCAGTACCACCATCAGTACCACCAACACCAACACCACCACCACCAACACCACTACCACCACCACCACCATTATCATTATCATTATCATTACTATATTTACGACCGATTGCCGAGAAAGAATTTCATATCTAATTTAGTCTTTCCACGGTATACCATGATCTCTGGGTCAATTAAATTGGTAGGCAATTCACGATTGCACATCTCGGCACCAGTTACAGCTTCTTCTTAGCCTTCAAATTAGAAATTAGCCAATCAAAAAGCCATCTCCAATATGTCATATTTTAAAATACCATATGAATCATTGAAACTGATGGATAATTCACAATCTCACATGTTGTCAGACGCCGAATAAACTCAGCCACAAACAGAATAAGTTATCGCGGGCTGTAGGAAACTCTGAATTAAAAAAAATATTTACGTATGATTCATCGAGCCTTCCTAGTTCATTACGTCGTTTCTGATATATCAAGTCACCAATTTAATCCTCGGGCGTCGCAGATTGACGTGACCTAGAGCTATTATGCCACTCAGGTGTGGTAAAATGAAAGAAATTTTTCTTTTGGAGGAGTTTCCGTCTGAATGGCATAATGGCACCAGGTCAGGTCACTCTGTGACACGCGGGATCAAAATGGCGAATCGATATAACAAAACGAAATAATGAACTAAGAAGGCTCGAAGGATCATATGTAAAAACTATCTTTAATCCAGAATTTCCTACAGTCCGTGATGCTATTTGGCTCATTGACCTTTGACTAATCCAGATTAACCTCTTTCTTTCCAGATACGAAGTGGATTACAATATCTACCTTGCAGTAGTAATGACAATTCATGCTGTTGCTCTGGCGATTCTACCATTTTCAAGAAAACTTGGCACTTTAATTACAGTAACATGCATGCATGGATTATTTGGAGGATTTCAAGACACTGCTACTAATCTAAGAATGATTATTATGCATGGACAAGAAGTAAGTTGAGTTCCAGATCTGGCGACTAATGAAAAGTATTCCTGTTTATAAAGTGATAATATACCATTATTACCCGATCTTCAGGGCAGAGAACACGATAACGAATTTGATTATTGCTGTTGTTGTACTGCAATAACGCAACATTATTGCTTGTGTAAACAAGGGCAGATTTTGTAACACAATAGCATCAGTTGCGTTTGATTGACACCGCAATTCAAAGCGATTAGCGATTGTAGACAAAAGAAATTCTCTCAACCAGTAATTCAAAACAAACAAAGCCGCAAAAGTTGCCCTGAAACCCAGGTAGCTAGCTTGCTCGTTGTGCATTCCAGAAATGGTTTTTAAGAGAAGACATGGGCATATACCGAAAGAAGAAGGATATATCTAAACATCTGCCTCGGGCATTCTTTTTATTTGACTCAGAAGCTGAGCAGTAAGTGTTTTAATTACACCCAAAAAATACGAGAATTGAATCGCCTGCCAATCGGCTTCTGAACCAAATAAATAAAATGCCCGAGACAGATGTTTAGATATATCCTTCTTCTTTCGGTATATGCCCATGTCTTCTCTTAAAAACAATTTCTGGAATGCACAACGAGCAAGCTAGCTACCTGGGTTTCAGGGCAACTTTTGCGGCTTTGTTTGTTTTGAATTACTGGTTGAGAGAATTTCTTTTGTCTGCAATCGCTAATTGCTTTGAATTGCGGTGACAATCAAACGCAACTGATGCTATTGTGTTACAAAATCTGTCCTTGTTGCTTGTGTACCATATTGTGTACAGTAGTACAGTACAGTAACAGTAGTAATAAAAATAATTATTTTTATTACTGCTGTTACTGTACTGTACTACTGTACACAATACAGTACACAAGCAATAATGTTGCGTTATTGCAGTACAGTATAGTACAGCAACAGCAAGAGACTAGTTGTATTGAACTGAATAGCCTATGGTTTCATAGCAGCAAGCGGCAGGAAGAGTCCACGAGTAGAGATCAGATCTAAATAATAATACACGATTGGGCCCCCTATGGTGGCAGTTGAGACATTACAGCTTCTCAAGCAGACTGACGAAAAACGTCTTTCTAATCGTAGATGTTCGTTCATTTCACGAGGCTAATATAAGTCTACTTTATTTCTAGGTGCCTCCCTACCTCCAGGTATGTTCATTTATCATTTTTAGAGCCAATCATATTTGTTTAATTCTGAATCTTTTACTGTAGTTGTTGCATATTACGAGTACAGGCATCAAATCTTTAAAAAACATTGCACGATTGGTTGATGCATCTTTCAATTGATTTAATGGCTTGAAAGGAACTTCAGATACTTTGCTATAAGTGTTCATTGGCAATCTTTGATATCTTGATTATATTAAGAAATATTACATTTCCTTTTTATTCAAAGAATTCACGAAAAACTTTGAAAAAAATTAAAATCGTTGTAAATCCTAAATTAATAGAGGAAAAACGGTACAAGAAAACCATAGTGTTGAAGGTCTTTGATATGGCGGTAAGCAGAAATAAATCCGCAGCAGTTCTGGCTCATGATTTAGCCATTTGATGACGTCACAGCCGGAAAACTGTTTGAAACAAAGAAGACGCTGTAATTCTGAAAATGATCAAGATATCAAAGATTGCCAATGAAAATTTATAGCAAAGTACCTGAACTTCCTTTTCAAGCCATTAAATCAAATGAAAGATTTATCAACCAATCGTGCAATGTTTTTTAAAGATTTGATGCCAATAACATATTACGTTGGTTAGTTGCAGCAAATCTTTATCTGTCGCCTGATATTCCAGCAGGTTTAACTTGAAAAAGCACCTTTTTCAACTTTATCTTTTGAAATGTAGCTAAAAAATTATCTGGTTCTTTCTACGGATAGCAAGAGAGATTTGCTACTAAATTATTCATTCGGTTAATTCTTTAGTCAAATAATGTTCACTCAAGACTGTGTCGTCCACTTTACATTGCCTCACCAACCCACGCAAGTCTATACGGGGTTTACCCGAGGGGGGGGGGGAGACACTTCCATATATACCAGTACGGGATGTGCCATTTTTGGGGTAGCTTTTTTCGTGCAGAAATGATGAAAATGATGAAAATGTCATCCTTAACCATGTAAGAAATAAAAATAAGCCAAATAAATGTTCCAGCCTTTCCTTTCTAGAAGGCAGTCAAGCTTGATGTCAGCATTTTGAAACTGAAACTTTAAAAAAGTTTGATCCACAATAGACGATCGCGCTAAAGATGGCGTCTGGGAATTTTTTGCTATGATCCTTTGCCTTCCATGATAAATCGACCAATAAAATCAGTCGACGTTCTTTCAGACGCAAAGGATCATGGTAACAAAATTCCCTGATGTCATCTTTAGCGCAATTGTCTATTGTAGTTCTATCTTCTTCAATCGTCTTCAAAAACATCACCGAAACAAAATAATCATGAATAATCAAAATGATAATAAATAATAAATAACTATTAAATAAATAAATAAATAAATAAATAAATAAATAAATAAATAAATAAAAAAATAAATAAATAAAATAAATAAATAAATAAATAAATAAATAAATAAATAAATAAATAAATAAATAGTAAACAATAATAATAATAATAATGGAAACCTTTCATGATAATTCCAATCTAGATTACATAATACTTTAAAAATTAAAAGATATTCCTAAACAAGTTACAAAAGATATTAACAGATACAGACAGATACAGATAATAATAACAATAATAATAATAATAATAATAATAATAATAATAATAATAATAATAATAATAATAATAATAATAATAATAATAATAATAATAATAATAATAATAATAATAACAATAATAATAATAATAATATAATAATAATAATAATAATAATAATATTTACTACTTGACCAAGATGCTAAGCAAAAGACTGCTTAAAAACTGGTATGTTGTCATACTCCCAGGAACGAATCTGATAAAGTCCGTTTACTACTAATAACTACTGCCCCAATGATTTTTTAACTCTGTTCCTCCAGATATAGTTTCCTCCAATTATACACGATATAGAGCACCATTTCATCACATTCTTTACATTTTCTTTACTTTGGGAAAAATTTCTCAATCCTTTCCATACGTCATTTTTTACACACCCAAGCGAACCGAAACAAAGAACGACCAGCTTCACTGAAAATCCCTTTCTCTCCAGATAGTCACATAATTCCCTATTTCTTCTAACTTTCTCTTGAAAAGCATGTTCTAGATACAAATCATAACAAACAGTTATTTCCACTATTGTGCACTGCCTCTGTATACGATCAACAATTACTATGTCTGGTTTACGATGAACAATCTGCTTAATTCCTTCTTTATAATAATAATAAATAATAACAATAATAATAATAATAATAATACTAATGATGATAATAATGATGATGATAATAATGATGATAATAATTATGATAATAATAATAATAATAATGATGATAATGATGATGATAATAATGATGATAATAATTATGATAATAATAATAATAATAATGATGATAATGATGATGATAATAATGATGATAATAATGATGATAAATAATAATAATAATAATAATGATGATAATGATGATGATAATGATGATAATGATGATGATAATAATGATGATAATAATGATGATAAATAATAATAATAATAATAATGATGATAATGATGATGATAATGATGATGATAATAATGATGATAAATAATAATAATAATAATAATAATAATAATTAGCCCTGTCCACAAGTTGCTCGGCAACTTTTGGGCAACTTTTAATCTTTTGGGCAACTTTTAGGAATTTTGGCAACTTTCAAATATTGGGAAACTTGTCATTATTTTAGCAATATTACAACAATTTCAATGAAGTTTTGAGTATTGTTTGAAAAAATAATGAAAATTGAACATGGAAAGCATCTGTTTTGTGATCAGGATGGGATTCAAGGGCTTGGCAAGTGAAAAACTGGTCTTTGTTCTCAACGATTGATGATGATGATGATGATCTATTTATCAATTTATGTTATTGTTTTTGTTGTTTTATATAAGCAAAACATGTTTTTGTTGAAATGCTGAACATGTGTTATATGGGTCAAACAGTATTAGTATCGAAGAGCTAAAACTTCCAGGAAATGAAAATGCAGTTGCAGGATCGGAGAAAAAAATGGAATTTAAGTAGATAGGCAATTCTTGAAGCATCCTTAACATTAAATTCATGCATATATGTCAATTATTCACACATGTCTTTGAAACCTGACCTTCTATAAATGACGATCAATGAGCAACTTTTGGGCAACTTTTTGAAAAAAGTGGCAACTTTTGAGCAACTTTTTAGGAAATTTGGAGCAACTTTTCAAGAAATTTCGAGCAACTTGTGGACAGGGCTAATAATAATGATGATGATAATGATGATGATAATAATGATGATAAATAATAATAATAATAATAATAATAATAATAATAATAATAATAATAATAATAATGATGATAATGATGATGATAATAATGATGATAATAATAATAATAATAATAATAATAATAATAATAATGATGATGATAATGATAATGATAATAATAATAATAATAATAATAATAATAATAATAATAATAATAATAATAATAATGATGATAATAATGATGATAATAATGATGATAATGATGATGATAATAATGATGATAATAATGATGATAAATAATAATAATGATAATAATAATGATGATAATAATGATGATAAATAATAATAATGATGATAATAATGATGATAATGATTATGATAATAATGATGATAATAATGATGATAAATAATAATAATAATAATAATAATGATGATAATAATGATGATGATGATAATAATGATGATAATAATGATGATAAATAATAATAATAATAATAATAATAATAATAATAATAATAATAATGATGATAATGATGATGATAATAATGATGATAATAATGATTATGATAATAATGATGATAATAATGATGATAAATAATAATAATAATAATAATGATGATAATGATGATAATAATGATGATGATAATAATGATGACAATAATGATGATAAATAATAATAATAATAATAATGATGATAATGATGATGATTATAATGATGATAATGATAATAATGATGATAATAATGATAATAAATAATAATAATAATAATAATAATGATAATAATGATGATAATGATGATGATAATAATGATGATAAATAATAATANAATAATAATAATAATTATAATGATGATGATGATAATGATGATAATGATAATAATGATGATAATAATGATAATAAATAATAATAATAATAATAATAATGATAATAATGATGATAATGATGATGATAATAATGATGATAAATAATAATAATAATAATAATAATAATGATGATAATGATGATGATAATGATGATGATAATAATGATGATAAATAATAATAATAATAATAATAATGATAATAATGATGATAATTATAATGATGATAATAATGTTTTCTATATAGACAATATGCACACTTTCTCAAGCTACGGGATGTAACCTGAAAGTGAACTATGCATTGCCAGTTACACTGTGATAATAGTTAAAATAATAATAATAATAATGAACGACTTCAATGAAATAAAATTTAACATGCAAGTTAGCTTTACGAATGTTTACCAATCTATAATTCATTGACATGTATGAAGGATTAATGATCGTACATTTTGGCAAAAAATCTGTTACTTTTGATTCGCCTAATAGTAAATACCGGGTGTCCCAAAAAACTGTATACAAGTTTGAAAATTCTAACGATAAGAGTTTTCTTCAAATCAACCCAAAACTATTTTTATATTAACCCTCAATGGGTAAATTAAATTTTGGTATTTTCCTGGTAATTTTTGGTAACTTCGTTGCAGAGCAATAAATCAGCAAGTGTACAATTTCCTCTCAGGCCTAAAAAAGATCTTCCAGTAGAGAAGTGCCAACGATTCTAGGAAAGACAGAAGCATGTCGGCCCTCAACATCCAAAGCTGATATGCCTCGTGATTATTATTGTTAGAAACCGACAGGAAGAGATTCTCAAGAGACACTCAAATTGCATTATCATTAATCAAGAGATTTCTTTACTTTTACTTTACATCAAAATTGTAATTTTAACAACAACTAGTTCATTGTAGTAAAGGTAAATAATTCCCTTGACCGATAAGAAACAGTGATACAATTTGTCAAGGAAAGTCTTGATTTAATTTTGTTGAATTAAAATCAGTAGCAAATTGTTTGCTGAGAATATCGAGGGTGGACATGCTTAAGGGTTTCTTGCCTTCTCAGGGGTCTACAATGGCGGCTCTGGTTTGGGCCTAAGAGTAAAATTTGCGTTTGTTGATTTATAGTTTAAGTGTTCGATAATTGTGTGTCTTAGAAACAATGGTCACGAAAACAAAATTGCCAAATTACAACTTGTTGTACAAGACACGGGATCAACTGAAAGATTTAGGAAACAAAATCTCACGACGTAAAGTTCTGCAACCAAGTTAGCGATAATGGTGAGAAAAATATCAAAATTTAATTTAGCTATTGTTGGTTAGCATAAAAATTTGCTTTAGGTAAATGGTTGGAAGCTCTTGGCGTCAGAATTTTTCAAACTTGTATACAATTTTTTGGGACATCCGGTAGTAAATGGACGGAGATATAGCGATCAAATATAAAATAGAAGAAAGGAAAACCACGTGTCATTAATTGTCCTATTGTTTGATCATCTATGGAGAAAATAAAAAACAATAGGCTATATTTAAATTGCCCAATCCTCCTTGATAACGGAATTTTCAACTCTGTTGATTTACTTCAAAGATGAATTGTTGATAAGTTGCATTGATCAAGTCACGTGACATGTCGTCTGTATGAATTATCCAAAGTTGTGTTTGAATACATTCCAGGCTAATTTTATATTAGCCTCGAATTCAATCAATCACAGTTTTGAAACAGAAGTAAAATTGCTTAGACAAACTATATATTTAAAGGTAATGTGTCCATATATAAGGCCAGCGTAGACCCAACCTGTCATCATCTATCAAATTATCGGCAAATGATTGGTTGCTATTTAAACTGATCACATGAATAGAGAAAATTGCTGTAATGCGTGATTGAAAAGTAATTTTAATTGATCACATGCCTTGCTCTGGGAGGCCTACTTGCATGGACACATTACCTTTAATCTCTGTATCCAATAGTTTTAGCGTGCTAAACGGCATATGTTTATCAAGTGTAGTGGACAGAGATATAGCGATCTAATTCAAAATGGAAGAAAGGAAGACGACGTGCCAGGATAAATTTAATATTTAATACAAAGATTTATCCTTCCAGATCGTGACTTCAAAATACCGGGTGTCCCAAAAAAGTACTCCTGTTTGAAAAGTCACCAAAATTTGATTACAAGGCCGATTTTCAAATTTCTTGTTTTGGCAAGTAGATCAAAGACCAAATTATTTTCCCAGATATATAGCTGATCTTGTGATTGGTTTTAAAATTAGCGAATTTGGCCGCTTTTAAGGCTGTCCGGTTTTGAAGCATACTGCAAAAAGGCCTGATGATTACCAGATTAATTTGTTTTTATATTAAGCTTTTAGTTTTGGTCGTAAATGTCGAAAAGAAACGCGAACTATAATTGGGGACTTGAGAGATCAAGAAGAATTTCAAAATTGTGGCTCTAAGGCAAGATTTACAATGTTGCTTAAAGAGTATAGCTCAGAATAATGTTTTTCAACCTGTCATTTTATACCATTTAAGTAATGAAAACAAACATTTTAACGTCTTTAAATATATTTGGATCATTGACAAAACAGATCAAAAAGAAAATTTTGTGATAGTAGGTTTGATAATCGAGTTTTGGTGATTTTTTAAACGAGAGTACTTCTTTTGGGACACCCGGTATATAAATAGAACGTTCGTACTGGGTGAGTCAAAACCTGTTTAGCCGTTTGAAAGCTTGTAGCTCTCAAACCAATTATCAGATTCTTATAAACAGATAATGTTTGTGTAGCTAACATATCAACTTAGATAAGAAAATTTAGTTTGTCAACACCTGTCGCATATTTCTTAAATTACAAGCGATTTTATGAAAATNCAAACATTTTAACGTCTTTAAATATATTTGGATCATTGACAAAACAGATCAAAAAGAAAATTTTGTGATAGTAGGTTTGATAATCGAGTTTTGGTGATTTTTTAAACGAGAGTACTTCTTTTGGGACACCCGGTATATAAATAGAACGTTCGTACTGGGTGAGTCAAAACCTGTTTAGCCGTTTGAAAGCTTGTAGCTCTCAAACCAATTATCAGATTCTTATAAACAGATAATGTTTGTGTAGCTAACATATCAACTTAGATAAGAAAATTTAGTTTGTCAACACCTGTCGCATATTTCTTAAATTACAAGCGATTTTATGAAAATACTTTTTCTCAAAATTCTTACAAACAGGCCTAAAACCCTTGCTCAAATTTGCTAGCAATTAAGCATAGCTATCATAATGAAACTCTATCTGTCTATCTTATCTCTCAAACATTTATTAGGTATGTACAGTGGCTGCTGGATAATCATATCCACTTGGGACTGTCATTTAGCCTTTTTTGTCCATTTTCTGTCATCACGAGGCTGGATTGTTAGCAAATTTGATCAAGTATTGTAGGCCTGTTTTGAAGGATTTCGAGATGCAGCATTTTTATGAAATTGCCTGTCATTTACGAACGATGCTACCGATTTTGACAAACTAAATTTTCTTACCTAAGTTGATATGTTAGTTACACAGGTATTGTCAGTTTATAGAAATTTGATAAATAGTTTCAGCGCTACAGGCTTTCAAACGTCTATACATGTTTTTTGACTCACCCGGTAAGTAAACCATTATTCTTCCACAGACTCTATTTTTCTTCTATGGCGCTGGTGCATTCCTCAGTCCCCTTGTAGCCGGTAATTTCTTGAGTGATGATTGCAATAAAGGTGATGCGGATTCACTCAATGAATTTGCATTTGCCCGACGGAAGCGCCATAATGGAATTGGAAAATCGCACTGGTATAGCAGAACCAAGGACAGCGAACTTCATTTTTCAGCTGAGAATCCTAATCAACATGAAATAATTAGGATTACATCATCAAATGTGCATTATTCTTATTGGATTATATCAATACTGCATGTAAGTGAATCAAAATTTTTTGACTTTTATTTGTTAGCTATCGTTTTCTCTGAACATTTAAAGAAACCTCTAGAAATGACCTCTAAATTTAGTTTGTAAATTTGTGAATGACCAAAGCTATCCAGGGGCCTGTTTACATGAGAGTTTTCAGCCCGTTTACCCGAGATGAAATTTCATCCCTCCTCTACGGTCAAATGCTGGTAAATATCAGTTTGCCATACATGTACATGGAAAAAGCTTCATCCCGGGTTAAAATTTCAGCTCGCCTTGCGATAGCCGAAATGAAACGTTAATCTCTTATGTTAATCCCCATTGTTTTGCAAGACACGCGCCCATGTAACTATTTCTAACTAGACACGCGCCCATGTAACAAAAACGCATGCGCTATCGATATTTTCAGCCCAGCCTGAAATATCGATAGCGCATGCGTTTTTGTCTAGTTTTGGCGCTAGACAGACTTTCAGCCCGGGCTGAAAACTCCCATGTATACAGGCCCCAAGCGACTGAAAATTCTAATCTAAACTAATCCAATGGGAAACTAGCCAGNAAAGAAACCTCTAGAAATGACCTCTAAATTTAGTTTGTAAATTTGTGAATGACCAAAGCTATCCAGGGGCCTGTTTACATGAGAGTTTTTAGCCCGTTTACCCGAGATGAAATTTCATCCCTCCTCTACGGTCAAATGCTGGTAAATATCAGTTTGCCATACATGTACATGGAAAAAGCTTCATCCCGGGTTAAAATTTCAGCTCGCCTTGCGATAGCCGAAATGAAACGTTAATCTCTTATGTTAATCCCCATTGTTTTGCAAGACACGCGCCCATGTAACTATTTTTTCAGCCCAGCCTGAAATATCGATAGCGCATGCGTTTTTGTCTAGTTTTGGCGCTAGACAGACTTTCAGCCCGGGCTGAAAACTCCCATGTATACAGGCCCCAAGCGACTGAAAAATCTAATCTAAACTAATCCAATGGGGAAACTAGCCAACAGAATTTATCACCATTCAAGAATTGTCTTTTTCCAGTGAGCTCCTTCTAAGCCCTCAATTAGAAACATCAAAATAAATTTGGAAGGTTGAGTCATTTTCTCCGAGAGATTAGTAGAGCCGTATGCTAACCGCTATTTTAAAGCAAGAACCATTCCTCTTATTTAAAGGGGCCTTTGCAACCGGCATGCTTTGCGAATACATCCTTTTGTGGTCCCTTTGTTGTCGCCATTTTCATGGTGGACGAAAATGGCCGCCAACAAAGAGACAAAGAGTGCAAGGTATGCTGGTTGCAAAGGCCCCTTTAAATAAGAGGAATGGTTCTTGCTTTAAAATAGCGGTTAGCATAGATTAAGTAAGTGAACGGAGATATAGATTAAGTCTAAGATTAGAGCAAAAGAAGGCCACGTGCGACTCGTGTTCCTATTGTTTTGTCTATCGAGAACATCAATACAATAGGCTATATTTAGATTCATAAGCTACTTTTAACTCCCATTTATTTACTTTAAGAACGTAGTTGTTGCGGTTCTGCCAGGGCAGGGACGGTAGCAGAACTTATTTGTAAGTTTGAAAATATTCATATTCATTAGTGGGTAAAAATTTCTTTTTGAGCCTGTACAAATTGATTCTTATGTATCTCATTTTCAGCTACAAGTTGGAGAGTGAAAACTCTTGATTGTGTTTTCTTCTTCTTTTTAGGTACTGGTGACCTTCGCGTTAATTTATCTATACTTTGTTGAGAAAAGAGAGAGACAGAGAAGAATAGAATGGGATATTAATACTTCAATGTCATCTGAGGATGGAAGCAGGAGAGGTAAACATGCAATATTTGAGGTGAATTTGAGGTGAAACCGGGCCTAAAGCATGGGGAATGGCAAGTGATAAATTTCCCCCCATAAAACTAGGACAGGTATTACATCTAATAAAAATTAAATCAAAGGGCCAAACGCGGGCCCTGTATTGCTACTTTTGACCTCAGAAGAGATGCATTGAGAAATCATGTTTCTCTAGCTGTTTCCATGAAAATGTCAGTGATTTCTCCAGCTTCAAATCCTAGAGTACCGTTACTTTTCTCGGAAACGACTTTCCTAAACGCAAAAACTCAACGATTCCATTTTAAAATCCAACTTTTCACTACAAAGTCCGAAAATTGTTATCATCCTTTTTAAAATCAAACTAAATCTAGTTTTTGAAAATAATACAAATCTGAAATTTCCTCTTTCTCCTTAAAAAAAACTTCTACTCTAGTCCTTCCATGAAAATAAAATTTGTCTTTGCTCCAAAAAGAGACATCGGCTGCTCGTTTCATATTATTGAAGAGTTAGATGAATAGCCCTACTGTCGATATGTATTCACATTTTCTCTTAATAGCGCCTTTCGCAGGCAGCATGAGTGAGTGAGCTATTCTGGTTTCAGGGCATCTTTTGCAGCTTGATTTATTTACAGTTGTTGCTGGACTAATCGGACGCACAAATCCCTTTGTTTGCAATAGGTACTAGCTTTTTACTGGTGGGTCAATAAAGAACCAACGGATGCTATAGTTACAAAATCTGCCATTGTTTCATACTTAAGCCTTACGTCAATCTAATTGCAACTGCTTTGCGAGATAGATTGCCTTCAATGTTGCACCGTGTCAAATGCAAATGAAATCTGAGAAAAAACCAGTAGAAACTCACGACATTTTACCGCTGTCTGAGCTCCATCACAGGGGTTCCTGCCAGGAATTCACTTTTTTGATTGTCAAAGTTGTGAAGCAATGGATTATTAGTTTAAAAATGGCTGTTACATGGCGAAATTCTTAAATATTTGGTTGCGACACGTTGCGTGAATAGAAAAAAAGCTACATTCATGAAGCTGCCCTGCAACGCTCAATTGCAACGCTCGCGACGGTAACTTGGCTTAATTTTGCGAGGTAGACGGGTTCAATTTGCACTGAAAAATGTCTGGCAATAAGAATGTGACAGAAGCCTCAATTTGAAGCATAAAGGCAATACGAGAAGTAATGTAATGTAATGTAATCCATATTTAAAGTTGGTATTTACAGTAGTAATAGATATACTAATTCAAACCAACTATTTACAAACAAAAAATATATATATATACTTTATACAAAAATCAGCGGCATATTTTCCAGGTGCATTTATCTCCAGCCCAGTGCTTGATCCTCTTTTTGAAAGCCGAAAGTGTTGGCTCATTTTTGACACTGTCATCGAGGGTGTTCCAAAGGAAACTCCCTCTAAAAGACAGTGATTCTTGTCCAAAGCCCTGTGTCTTAGTTTGTGGCAGTTTACATAGATTTTGTATCCTTAGATTATAAGTTACATGTTTCTTTTCATGAAATTCCCATACAAGCGATGGATTAAGATGATTCAT
>REGM01000154.1:608779-622179 GCA_004194415.1 Aurelia aurita | reverse complement strand
TGTAATGTAATCCATATTTAAAGTTGGTATTTACAGTAGTAATAGATATACTAATTCAAACCAACTATTTACAAACAAAAAATATATATATATACTTTATACAAAAATCAGCGGCATATTTTGCAGGTGCATTTTTCTCCAGCCCAGTGTTTGATCCTCTTTTTGAAAGCCGAAAGTGTTGGCTCATTTTTGACACTGTCATCGAGGGTGTTCCAAAGGAAACTCCCTCTAAAAGACAGTGATTCTTGTCCAAAGCTCTGTGTCTTAGTGGCAGTTTACATAGATTTTGTATCCTTAGATTATAAGTTACATGTTTCTTTTCATGAAATTCCCATACAAGCGATGGATTAAGATGATTCATAATTTTCTTAATAAAAGTTCTTAATTTGCGATGGAAATGCAATTTTATAAACCACTGCATTGCCAGCGCGGGAAAATATTTCGAACCAGCTACATGACGCACCGGCAAAATATGCCGCAGAAAAAATTGGAGGGGTGTTCAAAGTTCCCAATTGTTCAGAAGGTGTTGCATTGCTGGCGCCAGACGAATTGCAGGGATGCTACACATGGAAATTTTGGCTCGCACGCACGGTCAACGCAATAGTTCTGAAACTCTCATTGCCATCGTCAGTAGAAGAATGCATGTGTAGCCGTAGCTTAACAGTAGCATAGAATGTTTATTATCAATAACTTCTGTCCTTTTGGAAAAGTGAAGGAGTTGATAGAAGCATTTCTCGTTAAATAGACAAAGGCATGGGCACATCGGGTGTATACAAGTGTATCCACTGTTTGAAGTTTGCTAGCAATCCAGCCTCGTGATAATAGAAAATAGACGAAAAAGGCTGAATGACAGTCTCAAGTGTATACGATTATGCAGCAGTCTCTTTATATACTTAGTAAACGTTTGAGCGATAAGATAGATTGGGTTTGAATATTATAGATGTGGGGCTAAATGGTCACCAAATTTGATCAAGGAAATTGGGCCTGTTTTATAGACATTTTTATAGAATCGGTTGTAATCTGAGCACCATACGGCCGATGTCGAAAAAAAAAATTTCTATTCAAGTTGATTAGCCTGCGTGCAGACTATACTTTTCCACTGCGAAGGAGTGACAATGAGGAATTGGCACTCCTTCGCAGTGGAAAATAATAGTCTTCACGCAGGCTACAAGTTGATATGCTAGCTACGCAAANAGATTATAAGTTACATGTTTCTTTTCATGAAATTCCCATACAAGCGATGGATTAAGATGATTCATAATTTTCTTAATAAAAGTTCTTAATTTGCGATGGAAATGCAATTTTATAAACCACTGCATTGCCAGCGCGGGAAAATATTTCGAACCAGCTACATGACGCACCGGCAAAATATGCCGCAGAAAAAATTGGAGGGGTGTTCAAAGTTCCCAATTGTTCAGAAGGTGTTGCATTGCTGGCGCCAGACGAATTGCAGGGATGCTACACATGGAAATTTTGGCTCGCACGCACGGTCAACGCAATAGTTCTGAAACTCTCATTGCCATCGTCAGTAGAAGAATGCATGTGTAGCCGTAGCTTAACAGTAGCATAGAATGTTTATTATCAATAACTTCTGTCCTTTTGGAAAAGTGAAGGAGTTGATAGAAGCATTTCTCGTTAAATAGACAAAGGCATGGGCACATCGGGTGTATACAAGTGTATCCACTGTTTGAAGTTTGCTAGCAATCCAGCCTCGTGATAATAGAAAATAGACGAAAAAGGCTGAATGACAGTCTCAAGTGTATACGATTATGCAGCAGTCTCTTTATATACTTAGTAAACGTTTGAGCGATAAGATAGATTGGGTTTGAATATTATAGATGTGGGGCTAAATGGTCACCAAATTTGATCAAGGAAATTGGGCCTGTTTTATAGACATTTTTATAGAATCGGTTGTAATCTGAGCACCATACGGCCGATGTCGAAAAAAAAAATTTCTATTCAAGTTGATTAGCCTGCGTGCAGACTATACTTTTCCACTGCGAAGGAGTGACAATGAGGAATTGGCACTCCTTCGCAGTGGAAAATAATAGTCTTCACGCAGGCTACAAGTTGATATGCTAGCTACGCAAATATTATCAGTTTATAAGAATCTGATAAATGGTTTAAACGTCTCACAATTTTTCTTACTCACCCTGGTAATACATAAAAAATGACTACTAAAACCTCAAAAATTTATTGAAGATTTTTGCAGATCGAGTCTTCAAGCAGTTGGTATCTACCCAGGAATTTAGCTAATGACGATTCCTTTTAATTTCAGGATCTGCTTCAGGTTCGTACGGCGAAGACACAGTAAGTTCAATTCGAAGTGAGATAGACCCAGAAATTAAAGGTCCTGTAATTTGTATCACAGTTTGGATAGCAATGATGGTATTCATCTCAGATGGTTTGCAAGGATCGTTTGGTGCTTATATCTATACCTATGCAATTAAAAGCGGCAATGGAATTACACCGGATGATGCCGCATACCTCAACTCACTCTTTTGGGTAAGTTATGCACCCACTTCTTAGCTTATCTCCATTCTGATGCCTCACAAAGATGAGGCTGCATGAAGGAGAGCATACCAAACAGCATATGCCTCATCTCCTTGCTAGAAATCCATCATCGAAACTGGTTTTCAATCAAATTTACATGCAAAATCGCTGGAAAGGATCAAACCTTTGTTGTTGAAATCAAACTGAACAAAGCACAATGCCAGGCTGATTTTTAGTAGAAATTTCGATTATGGCCTCACTAAAAGTGATTTGAAAATTTTTATAAACTTATCCCCATTTTACTTTCAGTGTGGCTTTAAATTTTTGACAAAATTTAGGGGGGTAATGAAACTCTTAAGAGTCATTGTACAGTTTCAAAAAATTTCGCAGTTTTCAGATTCTCCAGTTATGCTACACTGATGTTTATGAGATACGTGATCTACAAGGGCTACAAGCATCTAAAATTATCTGCACAAAGTTTCACCCTATCCCTGCTAAAGCCCTAGCACAAATGGCAACACAGCAAAGTTTACAACTGTTTAAAATTCATCTTATCTCTTTGTAGGGTTCGGTGGCACTTGGTAGATTATTCGCTATATTTGTATCAATCTATGTTTCGCCGAAGATTATGTTATTCGTCGATATAGTGAGTATGAACAGCATTTCTCATCTTTCTAACACGTCAACGAGTTGCAATGACAAGTTGAAATTGTTATCATTCCTTCATGGCCAGTTAGAACATTCCTTCATAACCAGCAAACCTTTAGGATAAATCACACTACAACCAATGTTCAAGCTCCAACGGGAACCCATTGTCAAAGAGGCAGCAAGAGGCCACGGTAAAAGCTCGTTTTCAGTCGCAGTCGTCAGATCGGAAAAGTGACAGATGAAACAATAGGCAAATAGGGAAATTAGGCCATTTTCAAGAAGGCATGACTGATATCAATAATTCTAATAACATCAATTTTTACCCTAGATTTTTAGAAATTGCAATAACATCTTACCAATGGCTTTTTTACTGTCAAACAACATCGAAGCTAGGATTCTGCAATCGAAAATTGGCCAAAAAATTGGGTCTCATTAATTGTCAATCTTTAATGGTACCTCACTACCCCATTCTGCTATGGGACAGTGAAGAAATATTTTCAGCAATGATAATCACTAAATGAAACTGTGTTCTTTATATACAGGTTGGATGCCTCACATCAACAATAGTCATGTATGTTCTACGACACCATATTATATCATTATGGGTAGGAACAGCAACTTTCGGACTCTGTCTAAGCAACATATTTCCAACTAGTGTATCTATGGCTGAAGGATATTTCAGGCTCACAGGTTGGTATCAAATTTATGCTAAACCATTTTCACGACAGGCAATTTGATAGAAGAATAAGGTAATGGCTCCTTGAATAGTCTCGAGATCACAAGAGCAATTTAATTCGATCCTGTCTTGATGATGGTGCCTTGACTCGAGGTAGATAATCCTACAGAGCGTTCCAAAAAGTTATGTCCCGTTTTGTGGCTGCTGTGGAGAAGCTGTAACTTCAATTCTGATTTTTTTACACAGTTGCATAGGATAGGCTTCAACTTAGAGAGTTTGAGACCTTTTTTGAGTCAATCTGATCAGTGGTTGCTGATTTATGGCACAGGAAAGGCAACATAATGTCGCGTTCAATTCCTACCCTGACAATCCCCCCGGGCAGCCCAGGGGTCAACAAAAATTTCTTGCACAAATGCCTAGGGCGGGGCAATTTTTTACGAATGCCCGAGGGCCCGGACTGAGAACATGCCATATTGCCAGTAATTGTATAATGCGAAAGCTCCTGGTGTTTTCAAATGCCTCGGGGCCGGGGAAAATTTCACAGTCAATGCCCGGGGACCGGGAATATATTTGAGCAGATGCCCGGGGTATCCAGGCGCTTTATATAAGTGGAATAAGTGGCTTCTTCACAATTAGAACCTTCTTTGCTCATCAACAATGTCAACATCAAGCAAATTTTGAAAGAAAGGGTTCTACCATCGTATTAAAAATTTTCTACATTCGTGAAAGGGTTAATAGTGTTGTCTTATAGATAAACAGCACTCTTAACTCTTCTACAAATGTAGAAAATTTTAAATACAACACTAGAACCCTTTCTTTCAACATTTATTTGATTTTTACATTGCTGTAGAAGAAACTAAGTGCTCTTTTGCAGCAACTACTTATTTTGCCTTTCCTGTGCCATAAATCAGCAACCACTGGTCAGATTGATTCAAACAAGGTCTCAAACTTTAAGCTGAAGCCTATCCTATGCAACTATGTAAAAAACGGGACAATTGAAGTTACAGCTCCTCCACAGCGGCAAAACAAACGGGACACAAATTTTTGGGACATCCTGTAGATAGTGCTTTGGAAGCAGATTGGAGCTGAGCTACTAATATGTAACTGCACTTCTGGTCGACGCGGAAAACCAAAACACAGTACAATTTTAGTCAAAATCAGTATCAAATAGCAGTACGTCAAATCGATAAAATTTATTTTTGGCTAACGGCTCAGATCAAAGACTTAAACAGTAAAATATTCAAATTAAAGACAGTACAAGATTCAAAGTAAACAAAATATCAAACAATTAAATCGAAGGCTCGGTGTAAAGAAGGACTGGGTTTTCTCTTCAAACTATGGACAAAACCAGCTAACGTTGTTTATACCCACTTCAGGTCAAATGACCATACACTTGGGGAATCATCTCTTCATCTGTTGATACAGTTACCCGCATCACGCTTTGCATGGTACGAAGTTCTTAACTTGTACAGAAAGAAAGTTTCCTCAAGGGGACAATCACGTGATCTGAAGTGGGTGTAAACAACGCTAGATGAATTCGTCAATTGCACGGTTTTTCCAGTATGATAATTGTGTCTTGTAAAGTGCTCTATCGGCTTTAAATCATGTCATCAAATGATCAATCTATTGATAAAGGGATTCATCATTTCTCAGACTGTTTGATTGACCTTGATCGAATTGATTCATATGTCGATTTACTCATTGATTGACTGATGAAACAAATGGGTCAACTGATTAATTGATTGAATTTTGAGCAATTGAATGGATGATTCATTGATGTGATTTGATTGATATTTGATCAACGAATGCGGGTGTAAGATTGACAAATTTCTATCTCNAAATTTCTTGCACAAATGCCTAGGGCGGGGCAATTTTTTACGAATGCCCGAGGGCCCGGACTGAGAACATGCCATATTGCCAGTAATTGTATAATGCGAAAGCTCCTGGTGTTTTCAAATGCCTCGGGGCCGGGGAAAATTTCACAGTCAATGCCCGGGGACCGGGAATATATTTGAGCAGATGCCCGGGGTATCCAGGCGCTTTATATAAGTGGAATAAGTGGCTTCTTCACAATTAGAACCTTCTTTGCTCATCAACAATGTCAACATCAAGCAAATTTTGAAAGAAAGGGTTCTACCATCGTATTAAAAATTTTCTACATTCGTGAAAGGGTTAATAGTGTTGTCTTATAGATAAACAGCACTCTTAACTCTTCTACAAATGTAGAAAATTTTAAATACAACACTAGAACCCTTTCTTTCAACATTTATTTGATTTTTACATTGCTGGAGAAGAAACTAAGTGCTCTTTTGCAGCAACTACTTATTTTGCCTTTCCTGTGCCATAAATCAGCAACCACTGGTCAGATTGATTCAAACAAGGTCTCAAACTTTAAGCTGAAGCCTATCCTATGCAACTATGTAAAAAACGGGACAATTGAAGTTACAGCTCCTCCACAGCGGCAAAACAAACGGGACACAAATTTTTGGGACATCCTGTAGATAGTGCTTTGGAAGCAGATTGGAGCTGAGCTACTAATATGTAACTGCACTTCTGGTCGACGCGGAAAACCAAAACACAGTACAATTTTAGTCAAAATCAGTATCAAATAGCAGTACGTCAAATCGATAAAATTTATTTTTGGCTAACGGCTCAGATCAAAGACTTAAACAGTAAAATATTCAAATTAAAGACAGTACAAGATTCAAAGTAAACAAAATATCAAACAATTAAATCGAAGGCTCGGTGTAAAGAAGGACTGGGTTTTCTCTTCAAACTATGGACAAAACCAGCTAACGTTGTTTATACCCACTTCAGGTCAAATGACCATACACTTGGGGAATCATCTCTTCATCTGTTGATACAGTTACCCGCATCACGCTTTGCATGGTACGAAGTTCTTAACTTGTACAGAAAGAAAGTTTCCTCAAGGGGACAATCACGTGATCTGAAGTGGGTGTAAACAACGCTAGATGAATTCGTCAATTGCACGGTTTTTCCAGTATGATAATTGTGTCTTGTAAAGTGCTCTATCGGCTTTAAATCATGTCATCAAATGATCAATCTATTGATAAAGGGATTCATCATTTCTCAGACTGTTTGATTGACCTTGATCGAATTGATTCATATGTCGATTTACTCATTGATTGACTGATGAAACAAATGGGTCAACTGATTAATTGATTGAATTTTGAGCAATTGAATGGATGATTCATTGATGTGATTTGATTGATATTTGATCAACGAATGCGGGTGTAAGATTGACAAATTTCTATCTCTCCACAGGTACAATCACTTGCATATTCGTAGTATGCTCTGGATCTGGAGAAATGACAATTCCGCTCATAATAGGAAAACTATTCGATGTAATAGGCCCTTCAGGATTCCTTGGCATCAGTTGTATTTTGTGTTTTGCTGCAGTTGGTATCTACGTAGCTGTCATAGTAACTGGAAGAGGATTGGCCAGGAAGCAGAACGAATTAGGTGAGTGAAGCATCCGTCCATTCTTAATACACTGAATGACTTATTGATTTTGAGGCAGGTGAGAGTAATGTTGCTCTAGCTTTTATGCTTCCAGCTAGTCTGAGCACCTTCGAATCCAAAGTGGCTTTCAAGAAGAAACATTTCTTCCTACTAACTTTTCAGCCCTTAAACTATGTACCACAGCAGAACTTAGCCATTCTAAACTATCATCTGAATGAACTTATCCTATATAGCATAGGTTCCAAATATTTAAAAAGGATGGTGTAAAATTCTGTGACCTATTTCTTTGAATGGAATGTCTTGAAAGAAACTTTAGTTACTATGCTATAACTCTACCGTTGGACTTTTCAGAAATCTTCAATATTTTCAGAATTAAAGTCTTTTTCTTCTTTTTTAAGAATTCAAGAAAAACTTTGAGAAAAACTTAAAACCATCGTAATTCTATACTTTTTGAAGAAACATAGAATAATTTTCAAGAAAAATATAGTTTATGAATGTCAACAATATAGTATCTAGCAAAAGTCTTTCACTCTTATGGTTTACGATATAGAAATTTGGTGACGTCACATCTTCAAATGAGTTGAAATACAAAATACGCTGTAATTTCAAAAATATTCAAGATTTCAGAAAAGTCCAACGGCAGAATTATAGCAAAATAGCTAAAGTTTCTTTCAAGCCTTTCAATTCAAAGAAACAAGTCACAGAACTTTACACTGACCTTTTTAAAGTCTTTTAAAGATTTGGAGCCTATGCTATCCTATATTCATCCAGCCCACCTGAGGTAGAAACTCTAAATTGCCAAGCAGCTTATGTTTCTCTTTTATTTCTGTAGTGCTCAGCCGATCAAACTCACAAAGAAGTTTAGATGAAACCAAAGGATTGTTATCAGAAGAAGATAAAACACCTAAAGATGGACAATTAGAAATTCATGTTAGCTCAGATAGTAGTNCGAATCCAAAGTGGCTTTCAAGAAGAAACATTTCTTCCTACTAACTCTTCAGCCCTTAAACTATGTACCACAGCAGAACTTAGCCATTCTAAACTATCATCTGAATGAACTTATCCTATATAGCATAGGTTCCAAATATTTAAAAAGGATGGAGTAAAATTCTGTGACCTATTTCTTTGAATGGAATGTCTTGAAAGAAACTTTAGTTACTATGCTATAACTCTACCGTTGGACTTTTCAGAAATCTTCAATATTTTCAGAATTAAAGTCTTTTTCTTCTTTTTTAAGAATTCAAGAAAAACTTTGAGAAAAACTTAAAACCATCGTAATTCTATACTTTTTGAAGAAACATAGAATAATTTTCAAGAAAAATATAGTTTATGAATGTCAACAATATAGTATCTAGCAAAAGTCTTTCACTCTTATGGTTTACGATATAGAAATTTGGTGACGTCACATCTTCAAATGAGTTGAAATACAAAATACGCTGTAATTTCAAAAATATTCAAGATTTCAGAAAAGTCCAACGGCAGAATTATAGCAAAATAGCTAAAGTTTCTTTCAAGCCTTTCAATTCAAAGAAACAAGTCACAGAACTTTACACTGACCTTTTTAAAGTCTTTTAAAGATTTGGAGCCTATGCTATCCTATATTCATCCAACCCACCTGAGGTAGAAACTCTAAATTGCCAAGCAGCTTATGTTTCTCTTTTATTTCTGTAGTGCTCAGCCGATCAAACTCACAAGGAAGTTTAGATGAAACTAAAGGATTGTTATCAGAAGAAGATAAAACACCTAAAGATGGACAATTAGAAATTCATGTTAGCTCAGATAGTAGTGGTGAAGGAAAAGCCATAGACAAGAAAACTAAAATGGAAGAAGAGAGGACCGAATAAAATAAAATTCTAAACAAAATAAAAATTCTATTAAAGAATTGTAATTTTTATAAAGAATCAAAAGGATGGTGTGATAAAAAGTGTTTTTCACATGAAGAAATCTTTTATAATTGTTTAGTAAAATGAAAAATATTTTCATGTAGATAATTTTATATAGGTATTAGCAGATGCATTTTTGTCTATCAAACAGAAGTAAAAGAAGGATCATTCCTCTCGCAAAAACCTCCCACAGCACTGCCTCACAATTAAACTTTTTCTGGATGAACTATGACTTGAGGAGCTTTCTTCAAGTTGTACACAACTTGAAAATCATGTTGAACAGCCCAATCATTTGCTGGGATATTTTGGTCACAGCAAATCGTCAGGTACAATCCAAAATAAAGAAAACGAGAGTACCAACAGTGCACTTGTTTCAAACTAACGAAACGGAAAACCCACAAAAGTTTTCACCAGGGCCTACTCAACTTTCGATCGGACGGGGTCGGCAGCCCAGCTTTCAGAGCGATACACACTTCTGACTGCAAAAATTTGACTTGTACCCACTTATATGAGGGAATTTCCACTGCTTCAGCAGAAAAAGAACCCACTTCTAGAGAACTTCGCGCTCTCAAACCAACCCATATGGGCGGTACATACCCGTACCCTCAACATTTTCTGTGCCCCTAAGAGTTTTCACATGGTGAATACTGCGGATAATTTTCATGGCTGTGTGGCAAAGCTGCCATGGAATTCTTGTTCACAGATAAATTATGATTGCAGTTATGCAGAATTGAAAATTCCCACATTTTCGGACTACCTTCTCAAGGCAACCAGTTTATCAAAAATACTTAAATACAAATCACGCTTGCCAATCAATTATCAATTATCATGTATAAATGATGAAAATAGAAAAAATATGAACAATATAGCTAGTACATGATAAATAGATGAAATATGACATGTTGAGATCAGTACCAATCATAAATTTAACAAAAAAATTTCTCATTTAAAATTCCAGAGTCTCAAGTCTTGTTTTTGCGATGTTGGACGGAGCGCTACTTACATTTTGTCAAATTTTCGATGGCAATTACCAGAGTAACGAGAGAAGATTTAGGAGAATATATAAGTTCTAAATCCTTGGCCATATGAAACGCCACAAAAGTCACCTGGTGTGCAGTGATTATTCTCTCTTCGCCTTTACAGTTCTTCCTTTTTGTCTAAAAGAATAAAGATATCAGTTCGATAAGTACCACACTGACAGACGGCTATTAGAAAGAACTTGGCTATTAATGAGCCTTTGGAGAAGAATTTGCTCTGCTTTCGGAGAATTTCAATTTTGATGTGTAAATTTCGAAGAGGAAACCAAAAATCGAGAAAAAAATTGTGTACGCTTTCATGACAACTTTGCATTTGCCTACCATATGAAGAAAAAAAGGTTGCACGTGTACGACATTATCTTTTTGTGCATCGTCTTGGTTTGTTTGTTCATCTTATTTTGATTCGATTTCTTTTACTTAGCTAACAATACGTACATAAATAAAAGATGTACACAAAAAATAAGACGACTTGGAGTCCTTCTATTCTTTTCTTCTATTCTCTACTAGTCGAAATAGCAGACNGTTGGACGGAGCGCTACTTACATTTTGTCAAATTTTCGATGGCAATTACCAGAGTAACGAGAGAAGATTTAGGAGAATATATAAGTTCTAAATCCTTGGCGATATGAAACGCCACAAAAGTCACCTGGTGTGCAGTGATTATTCTCTCTTCGCCTTTACAGTTCTTCCTTTTTGTCTAAAAGAATATAGATATCAGTTCGATAAGTACCACACTGACAGACGGCTATTAGAAAGAACTTGGCTATTAATGAGCCTTTGGAGAAGAATTTGCTCTGCTTTCGGAGAATTTCAATTTTGATGTGTAAATTTCGAAGAGGAAACCAAAAATCGAGAAAAAAATTGTGTACGCTTTCATGACAACTTTGCATTTGCCTACCATATGAAGAAAAAAAGGTTGCACGTGTACGACATTATCTTTTTGTGCATCGTCTTGGTTTGTTTGTTCATCTTATTTTGATTCGATTTCTTTTAATTAGCTAACAATACGTACATAAATAAAAGATGTACACAAAAAACAAGACGACTTGGAGTCCTTCTATTCTTTTCTTCTATTCTCTACTAGTCGAAATAGCAGACCGACATTTTTACGTCGTTAGGTGGCCATCAGGGAGATTTTTACCAGCATGCTTTGCAGCAAAACACAAGAGAGTCTTTGGAGCCGCCATCTTTAGCGTTATTTTCTATTGCATGGC
Organism: Aurelia aurita; assembly: GCA_004194415.1. Lineage (NCBI taxonomy): Eukaryota > Metazoa > Cnidaria > Scyphozoa > Semaeostomeae > Ulmaridae > Aurelia > Aurelia aurita. The sequence goes on along the minus strand of REGM01000154.1, from coordinate 610,745 downwards.
TTTCTTTCCAACATTTAGAATAAGGAACAATGCAGCCTGCCAGTGATACAGCTTTAGTCATTTATTTCTGCTGCTTGATTAAACATGTCTCAGCTCTTGGAGCTAAAAATATTGAAACCATACCTTTATCTTTGAAATTCAAGGAAGCAGAATTCATGCAATAACGTTGTCCCGTTGGGCGAGGACCATCGTCAAACACATGTCCCAGATGAGCTCCGCACTAAAACAAGAAAGTAAAAAAAAAAGATAGTGTCTTGAGCTAACACTTTATCAGCATGAAATTCATATTAAATAGACTCTTTATATGTTCTATTCGTCATTATAAGCCAAAGTTACAATACAACGGGTAACTTTACCGAGAAATTCTGTTCTTTAAATATATGTGGACATTAAAGACCCATTGTCAACCATGATCCTTTGTGCATCGAATGAAAAGCAAGACAAAGAGAAGTTAGGCTAGAAAAGACTTTCAGATAATACGAAAGTCGGCTTTGGCGCCAGGAAGGATCATGGTTAGCAATGGGTCTTTAAGAGATCATAAAATGATCGAAACATTGCTTAGATAATTTTTGCTTTTTCTTATCTTATTAAAATTGGTAAAAATGAGCTTTTGTGAAACAAGGCAGACTTCAAATCTCTCAAAAGTATATTGGGTGACCAAAAACTGAACTGAACGAGCTAGATCATAACTAGCTTCGGCCTTAAATTAACAGTTATTGACACATGCTTTGCATCACTGTTTAGATGAAAGGCTTGGCTAGTTTTTGGGATGCTGCATAGTTACTTTAAGCTATGACTACCGTCCGAAAAATCAGATTCAAAGAACATCAAAGTCACACAAAAACAGATGTGGGAAAAAGTTCCCGCTTCTGATAGGATGCAATAAATCACGCACCACCCTGATTTTGAAGATGGATGATTTAATATTTAGTCAAAATCCTTAATTACATTCAGCAAACATTTTCAATTTTTCGGCAAGCCTTTTTTCAAGTTACAAACAATCTCTTAGAACCCTTAGCGTACAAACAGCCTAAATCAATCGACATTTCCTAAAGACATAACTTGAGAGGAAACAGTGGAAGCTCTTCAAGATAACTTCAAAAAATAGCCAACCTGACAATTTTATAAAAGAACTGCAAGGAATTTTGATTAAAGATTAATTGTCAGTCTTGAACAGTGGCCTAGTGCATGATTTATCACGGTCCATCAAAAGTGGATAATTTCTTCACTGACGGGCATATCACTCTTCTAAAAAAGGATATGAGATTTTAAAAACAATAGGATCTTTGGGGATTTCTCTTGAAAACAAAAGGATTTTATGCCAGAGGAGTATGAGAATTTTAGGGAGTGATACACCCCTTGGTCTTCGCTGCACTTGGTACACATCAGAGGAATTGTTGAAATCTAGGAAAAGAGGGATTACCTTGGCACATACAACTTCAGTTCTGCTCATTCCAAAAGTCGTATCTGTGATTTGTTTTACTTTTGTTTTGTCCAACATATCATAAAATGAGGGCCAGCCACATCCTGATTCATATTTTGTTTTCGAGTCAAAAAGATCTTCTCCACATACAACACATTCATATATTCCAGAGTTTTTGTTTTTCACATACTCTCCCGTAAAGGCTCTGAAAAATAATGAAGACAAATTAAGAACATTAGCTTGATTTTCATTCTCTGTTGGCTGTGAAGATAATCCTATTAGTGCAAAAGATGATTTCTGTTAGAACCCACTCTGGCCATGTGTTCATGTGATTTCTTGAGGCAGTTTTTAATTCGAAGCCTTTCTCAGGGAAAGACAATCATCCTGCTAGCGACAATGGCCTGGTATGCACAGGTAGGAATTTGATAGAAAATGAAAAAGCTCACTACACACTCTGTGTGTAAATTAACACGACAAGGATTCTCAGCAACTCTTCCACTTCGATAACAATGGGTATTGTGGGGGTATCGTTAGGGAGAATGG
>REGM01000154.1:597006-607300 GCA_004194415.1 Aurelia aurita | reverse complement strand
TTAACCTAATTAACCTAATTGTAAAAGTAAAAGTCAAATCTCAATTTAAGAAAAATTACATATCCTACAGTGTTCATTACTGCATACATTGTCATTAAGTAAGGCCTCAAGGTCCTTTTTTCTAATACAATTGCGGAAATTATCAATACTTGGACTAGTCCTTTCTTTTTCATTCAATTTTGACCATAAAAAGGGTCCTAGGTACCTCAATGAATGCTTTCCATACTTAACGGTGTTAAATCTAGGAATTGTAAAGTCTGCATTTCTAAGATTATATCGTTTATTCGGTATTTCAAATAGATCGTCAATGTACTTTGGACTTATGTTATGTTTCACTTTGAACATCATGATGGCAATATTTTGTAATCTTCGATTGTTTAACGTTTGCAGCTTCGCATGTATTAAAAGTTCACTGTAGGAACTATTCTTGTCACAAAAAACTGCTCTCAGTGCTCTCTCTTGAACTCTTTCCAGCTTACGTTTATCTGATGCCTTACAAAAGTGCCAAACAGTATCACAATAGGTTAGGTGTGGTAATATAGCAGTTTTGTACAGAATTAACTTTGACGATTCAAATAGACTGCATTATACTTTAAACTCCAATCTCACCAAATAACAATATCTCTATTTGCGGAAATTCTAAAGCGTATCTATGAAAAAAATTGGGGGGCCTTTAGCCCCTACTAGCCCAATGGCCCAGTGGGGTGAGTGGCCGAGCGGCTTATACAGTTTTCATCAGGTGACTGAAGTTAAGCTCGGTCGAGTGAGATCAAACTCCGGATGGGTGACCTCGGAGGCCTGACCCGGGGACTGACCTCGCAACTCACTTCGCTGTCCTTCGGAAGGGAAGTTAAACTAGGGGTCCCATGCCTGGATGCGGCATGCATAGTGGGCCTAAATTAGCTTTAAGTAGCTAGAAAATCCTGACAGCCCACTTAAAAAACAAATTAATAATAATAATAATAATGGCTGCGCGGTCCCTGATGTGTACTGTCTTTTATGTAATTGAACATTGCTAGAAAAAACAGCAAAATTCCTCGCAGCAAAATTTGACTGGAAAATTTTCTAGCAAATATAGCCGAAAGAGAAGGGGGATTGAGCTTTCAGATTATTGGATCCAGGTTAAATTTGATATGAAATTTGGATTTTTTCAATAATTTGCCTGGATTTTGGATCGTGCCCTAGCATGCGATTTTGGATCAAACTTCGGATAGAAAGAAACATGTGTGGTTTGGATTCCATTGGAATTAGTTAGCAGATTTTGATGAAAATTCTGCAGGATTATACAACTTTGCTACCCCTCATTGCCCCCTTGAAATAAACGTTCTTGAAAATATTTTTATAAGCATTCAAAAGGCTTGTTATGGAAATATCTTGAAGAGAACTAGAAATATTGTTGAGTCATCACTGACATATTGAAAAAGTTCCTTTTAGAATGTTGAACTATTTTCCCTATCTATTTCTTTGTAGCAGCTTCCTCAATGATGCATTCACAACAACTGTCTCCTTCTCGATCAGAATTTAGGATTATTAAACATATTAAAACTATCATATCCTTTTATCTTCCTTCCGTAGTAAAATAATTTGACATCTTCCTGCCGTGGAATATTAACAAACTTTTAGAACGTTTTTCAGATTACATATTGGCTTCATCACACCTGTTTTCTGAAGTAAAAAATTGGTACACGCAGCACACAAAAATTCAGCACGTACCCGAAGTCGTCACCATTTTGAGAAGGTTCATTCCGAGGAATGCCACGAGCGGGGCAGAGTAAACAGTTTTCCTCACGAGTGCTGTGTTAGGCCGGATTCTCACAATAGCTCTAGCAGCCAGAATGAGTCGCTGTGCAAACATTTTGAGTGGTCGGATGATACTCACCAGTTTAAAGAATTGGAAGCTAATCTCTTTGTTAAGCAAATGAATAATAATTATGGATATTTGTTATTAAAATAAAAGATCAAAGCCGATTTCTTCTGAGCTCTGCGTCTTCTCTCTCTCTGCTCTGTTGGTTGATGGATGAAGTCGACTGTAGATAAAACTGTTGTTGTTGTTGTTGTGTGTTGTCATTGTCTGTTGTTGTTGCTGCTGCGCAGAAAGTTGATGTTGCAAGTTGACAAAAAGTGGACAAAAAAGTTTGCCAGTTTAAAACATCATAATTCGTAGAAAACATAACGGACTTGGAAGAGCAGAACTTTGGCTGATAGCAGAAAGACTAATTTATCCAACAGAATATTCTTTATCATTTTCTGCTCATTAGCACTTGGCCATGAAATGAAATAGTCTATGAAAAAATGCCGTGGTTGTTTCACTACACAAGCAAGGAATATCTTGGAATGATAAAGATGAAAGGTTATATCAAACCTTCGACGGGTGAAGGGCCAAGAAAAGACGCCTTTTATGGACCAGGTGTTTATCTGACAAGTTTAGATCCTTCAAAGAATGGGAAAGAAGCCATTGCCAAGAACAACTATGGCAGAGGAGGCTGGAAGAATGCCTTGGACGAAGGGAAACTTGATTGTTTTGTTCAAATCGATATACCAGATGATGATCCCAGACTGAGATTTTGCTGTCAGAATCGTGATGTGTATCTGTACGAAGAAATGCTTGATTTGGATGACTATAAATGGAAGGGTGGGGAAAACACAGATTGGGATCCAACATGGCTGATCGTTGGTGCAGTTGGTCTCGGCCTTCTGGGCCTAGGTTTGGCTGCTGTTGGTGTCTTTGCTGCTTTGGCTTCGAACGATTCTCAACGAAAAGATAAAAAAGAGAGGAAGAGAAAATTTAATTGTCACCGTTATTAAATTACATGTATTTTTACAAGAACCTGAGCATTTAACCTAGTACACTCAGTTCAGTTCAGCTTTAATTAATTAATAAATATACCTAGTATACGTCAAAGAATACAAATACAATAACAAAATATACCTAAATTAAGCAACCTAATACAAGCACAGAAGAAATTAAAAGACGTACAGTACATTACAAAACAAAGAATGAGCATACGTTTCAGGAGCAATCCACCGCCCAACAGGACAAAAGCAAAGCAACAGGAAACGCAGGCCTCACAAGTGATCACCACACAAGGACCTGCAGCCCCCATTGCACTGCCACCCTCCCAAATTGCCCCACCAGACATCAGACCACACCCAAAAACCCATGCCCATAAAATGTATTTAGATACTAGTGTATTTAGATCCCAGGGGGGGGGGGGCACTCTACTGTTGGGTCATAGGTAGGATGATTTTGAGACCCAATACCAGAATATGGGTGAGGTTTCCGACAAGTTTTTTTACTACAAAACAATTGTAGAATTGTTGTTTATCCTAAACCTGAACATTCCCAGAATTTCTAGTAAAAACTAGACCCCAATCCCAGAAAATTTCTTCAAAAAGTACATCCCATTCCCAGAATTTTTATGCCAAGAACTACTCCAAAACTTGCGCACATCCCCGTATGACTGGATAGTGGAGTACCCACCCCGGGATTTAGATATATTTGTCTAAGGAGGAGCTCTCTAAAAGGTAAACTGATTGAGAGACAGCCCCCCCCCCCAACAACAAAAAACTAAAAAGAAGGACAATTTTTAGCTAGAAATAAACACAAGACCAGAATTGCCTCCAAAGAACAAGATAACTAGGTTCTTCAATGTTAGTGAAAGGTTCAAGGGCACCGGAGGCATGGGGGCAGCTAGTGCCCTTTCCAAAAAATTTCTCCACTGTCCTTTTAAATTTTGAAACCCCTTACCTACTGGGTGGTGTTCACTTCTGTTGATCCAATTCTCAGCAATTGCATGCAAGCAAAAATCATGTTACTGTAGGGCATAGAACTGAGTAAATGTGAAAAGGAAAGACCATTATATCAATGCCACTTGTCAGATTTGAAGATGCTGGCAACGTAGTAAAAATTTTCCTTGCATACAACTAAGACATTTAACCTTGAGATGATTGACCTGTTTGCTGACAAAATACTAAGACATTACTAGTTCGAGCAGTGTTGTTCCTCGTGCTACAACATTAGATTTTCAGGGCTTAACAATGTTGCCCTAACATCATTGCAAACCCTTCTCTGCTTCAACTTGCATTCGTCTTCATCTTGATTAAAGCTCTGTGAAATACTCAATTTACGAAATTCTCAAAAGCAAGTAGGAGATGGGGGTTTTCTTCCGTAGTAAACAGGGGCGGCGCCAGCCCTGAAAAAGTGGGGTGGACAATGGATAGAAATTATTGTCAGAAGGTATACCTAATGTTTTTGCAGCGTTTTTGCTTCAAGACCCATTGTCAACCATGATCCTTTGTGCGCCGAATGAAAGCAAGACAACGAGAATCTAGGCCAAAAACTACTTTCAGATAATATGAAAGTCGACTTAGGGTGTGTTTGATTGGTACCAATTCTGAAAACGGTAGACTTGGTAGACTCGGAATTCGCGTTTGATTGACTCCAAAATTCTGAAAACGGTAGGTTTGGTAGGTTTGGAAGGCCTTCCGAACCTTCTGCTCCAAAAGTCAGAAGGTTTGGCANCTTGAAGGAAACAAGTTGTCTTTAAATGTAGCTAAGACTGAAGGAATGATCATAGGGAGTAATGGAAAGCTGCGAAAAATCGACTCTGTCGATTTTACTAAACCGCACTTTAAGATTGGTTCCGAGGATACCAAGTTAGTAAAGGTGGTCAAATACCTTGGTGTTCAAGTCGACGAACAACTTAAATGGGCCTCTCAATTGGCCTTAACAACGAAAAAGATCTCTAGAGGTATTGGTATACTACGCTATGCTAAGCAGTACCTCCCGATTTCAACTGTCAAGACTATGTATAAGAGTTTAGTGGCGCCCTACTTTAGATATTGTTGTCCTGTCTTGGGAAATGCTGGTGTGACTGCCATCGACAAATTGCAGAAACTTCAAAATCGTGCTGCAAAACTGGTTACCAACAGTCCATTTGATGCGACCGCCTTACCAGTTATTCGGGCGCTTGAATGGCCCACTGTTAGGGAGCTTATTGATTTTGAATCACAAAAAATGGTTTTCAGATCCCTTAATGGTTTAATGGTGATGTACCTTCTTATATGAAAGACATTTTTTTGAAGGAATGCCAATGTCAACCTCAGGTTGCCCTTATTAAAATCGGCAGTGGGGCAGAAATGCTTCTCGTACTGAGGCGCCAAACTTTGGAACAGTCTTGGCACTGAAGTCAGAAATTCCTCTACCTTGAGAGCATTCAAAAAGGAGCTGCAAAAATAGTATACCTAAAAATGGTTTAGTTTTTCCTTTGTTTATTTTATGACAATTTGTAATTTAGTTTAGTTATATATAGCATATCTCGTATTTATTGTAAGTTAGTATAAGTTTTTAGCATGGCCCCCTGTAAATCAGTTTTCTAACTGCCATGGGTAAAAAAGATAAAATCAAATCAATCAAAAATCAAATCATTAAGAATTTGAGCGATCAGCTTCAAAAAGTGAAATATATCTAAACTCTACTGTAAATTCAGGACGCTCTTATTTCTCGAAACCTTGGGAGATATTTCTAATGATAGAATAGGATTCTTCAAATTTGATTGGAAATTTCAAGTAACCTAGTGTCTTTTTTGCGTTTTATGACGACTGTTAAACTTGAACAAATGTTTGCGATTGCAACTGTTCCGATCAAGATTTACGCAGTATGATTGGTTTGTCACGATGGGTTCGTACCTGATTCCCCTTTTGTTGATTACTACATTATCCTAATAATAACTAAGGCATTGAAAGTTTGGCTTTTTGCCAAGCTTATTGAAATTAGCTTCCAAGCTGATTTAGCTTATTCATCAAAATATCATTGACAACTTTTAAACGCATCAGCGTCAATAAACTGTTTTGACTTGACCGGTATCTTTTACCGTTTCTTATTCAGGCAGTGAGTATGAGAATACTCATGGAAGAAGAAGCAAGAGCGATGGAAGAAGCACGGAAGAGCAGAAAGAAACCAAAAGTCAAGAAGCTCTAGATGATCAAGATAACTAAACTTATTAACGTATGATTGAAAATTAGAGCACCTATATTTGAAAGATTTTGCTGTTGCTGAGCAACACAAATCCAATAATGGAATATCTTCCATGAAGACACGAACATATAAAGATACACCCTTATGCAGATGACTTTTTTGTTATGATGTTTAAAATACTATAATCAGTAAACTAGCTGTTAATGATGTTAAGTAAGTGCTGCTCAAAGTCTTGTTTATCATGCAATTCTGCAGATTTTTCAAAGAATTAATGTCAGAGCGGAGTTTTTGGAACATATGTGTTGCCATGTAAAATTGCAGCATTTTGAGGTAAATATTATTCTAAAAATATGAGAACTGTTTACAAATTTAAAGACTCTTCAGCATGTTTACAAATTTCAAGACTCTTCACAATATCCTCCTTGGTGACAAAAATTGTGATCTTGCCAAAAAACCAACTGATCAGCCATTGGATAATAATGCAAAACACATTTCTAGTATGTATGAGCTGTTCAGCTTCAAACAGCTTATTGGGGAACCAACTAGGGTCACTCTAGACACTGCAACAATCATAGACCATGTTGCCACAACATGTGCCAGAAACATTGTAAAATCAGGAGTGCATGAGGTTTCATCGAGTGATCATTATATGGTCTACTGCGTTCGGAAATTTATTGGAGCAGTTGAAAAGGGACACAAAAAGATCAAAACTTGCAAGATGAAAAATTTCAATGAGGAAGCATTCCTTGCTGATGTTTCTGGCTTATGTTGGGAGCAAATTCTCACTGAAACTGATGATATCAATTTGCTTGTCAACTATTGGTCTAACATGTTTTCTTTGATCATAGAGAAACATGCCCCTTTAAGCGAAATGCGTGTTTCTGAAAAGTACTGCCCATGGATTGACAGGGACCTTAGGGATTTAATGCATACCAGAGACAAGCTAAAAAAATCAGCAGTCAAAGGTAAATCGCCAATCCTTATGGAATCATATAGACAGATCCGTAATAAGGTAAATACCCTGAATATTCAGTTGAAGAAGCAGTATTGTACCAATAGGATCTCTGCATGTGAAGGTAACATGAAGGATTTTTGGAAGACAATTTAATGAACTTCTCAACAAAAAGATCAAAGTCTAGTAACATAGATTGTCTCAAAGAGTCTGGTACTGAAACTGTGCACAAGAAGGAGATTTCTAATGCAATGAACAATTTCTTTTGCACTATAGGTGGGGAACTAGCAGACAAAATAGATCCTGCCTCTAGCCCCCTTCTATCAGGTGACTATGAAGTTAACAAAGATAAGGCGAAGTTCAACCCCAAGACAATTGAGCTGAAAGATATCAGGAATGCATTTGCCAAGGTTAAAACAACAAGAGCTTTGGGATTGACAATATCTCTAGCTACTTTATGAAGCTTGCTTTGCCTTATATTGAAAACTCCCTGGCTTTCTTGTTTAATACATCCATTGAAACAAGCCAGTTTCCAGATTCATGGAAAGTAGCTAGAGTTACTCCAATTTTCAAAGATGGAGACAGGACTGAAAAATCTAACTATCGCCCAATATCAGTCTTACCTGTCATCTCAAAGCTCTTTGAAAAACTTGTTTTTGACCAACTGTACCAGTATATGAAAGAAAATGGTCTCTTTACATCTGACCAATCGGGTTTTCTGCGCCTTCATTCCACACTAACTTGTTTGCTCAAAATGAGCGATGACTGGTACAATGGGCTTGATCTTGGTAAGCTTGTGGGATTAGTATTTATTGACCTAAAAAAGGCATTTGATACTGTTGACCACGATATTCTCTGCAAAAAACTTGAACTTTATGGCGTTCAGCAGCGTGAGCTGTCTTGGTTTAGGTCTTACCTATCCAACCGCAAACAGTTTTGTAGGGTTAACGGTGTCGATTCAGACGTTGGAGACATAGAAGTTGGAGTTCCGCAAGGTTCATGCCTTGGCCCCCTTCTCTTTCTCGTCTATATCAATGATCTCCCCCAGGCTGTCCGAGATTCCTCTGTGACCATGTATGCTGATGATACCAGTCTGTACCATCAGTCTCACGATTTGACTCAGCTGAATGAGGCTATAAACAGTGACCTTGGGAAACTGGATACTTGGCGACAAGGCAACAAGCTCTCCTTGAATGTTGCAAAAACTCATTCCATGCTTATTTCCACTAAGCAGAAACATAACACACTCAAAAGTCGAAATGAAAAGTTGGAATTAAAAATACGCGAAAATGAGCTCGATGTAGTCCAAAAAACAAAATACCTTGGTGTGCAAATCGACTGCTCTTTGGATTGGAAAGAACAAATCAAAGCAGTTTCTACCAAGGCCTCCAGGGCAATCGGCTTTTTAAAACACGCAAAGTCCTTTCTGCCAAAGGAAGTTTTGGAAACCCTCTACACAGGCATTGTGGAGCCCCACTTTAGATACTGTTGTTCTGTTTGGGGATGTGCTGGTTCTACAGAAATTAACCAGTTGCAAAAGCTTCAAAATCGTGCTGCTAGAATCAGAACAAATAGCAGCTTTGATACCCCAAGCAGACCACTTATCGAATAGTTGGGCTGGAAGACCATCGAGGAACTCATTGGCAATGAGTCTAAAATGATGGTCTTCAAGTCGCTCAATGATCTGGCTCCACAATACTTGTGTAACCTCTTCACCAAAAACTCGGAATGCTCCTCTCGTAGCCTCCGTAATACCGTGACTGATTTAAGGTTGCCAAAGAAAAAATCAGCAAATGGGCAAAAATGCTTTTCTTTCTAGGGGGCTAAACTATGGAATAGCCATCCCGCTGAGTCCAACACGACATCCTCCCTAAATAGTTTTAAAAATCTATCTAGGGTTGAACTTTTTCTTTTGATTATAAATAATAAATAATTGTAAATAGGTTTTTAACATTATGGTTTTTTATAGTATAATGTATCATTATTTTAATTGTATATTGTAATTAGGTTTTTATTGGAGGGCCCCTTGAAAAACAGCTTCTGCTGAAGGGCAACCCTCCTTAAAAGATTGAAATATGAAATATGAATATGAATGACTACAATAATCATTATAAACTCAATACAATACAGATAAGTCCCGCCTTTAAGAAACCCACTTTTGACCCTGGCCTATTGTTCTCCTATTATTCTAGCAAAAATTCAGGGTCTGAGNTTTTTCTTTTGATTATAAATAATAAATAATTGTAAATAGGTTTTTAACATTATGGTTTTTTATAGTATAATGTATCATTATTTTAATTGTATATTGTAATTAGGTTTTTATTGGAGGGCCCCTTGAAAAACAGCTTCTGCTGAAGGGCAACCCTCCTTAAAAGATTGAAATATGAAATATGAATATGAATGACTACAATAATCATTATAAACTCAATACAATACAGATAAGTCCCGCCTTTAAGAAACCCACTTTTGACCCTGGCCTATTGTTCTCCTATTATTCTAGCAAAAATTCAGGGTCTGAGTTTCTTATAAAGTGGTTTCTTAACCCTATCTGGACCGGGCTTTTCTGAGCATCCTCAGGCCGGGGGGGGGGCTAAATTAGCCATTTAGCCATCTTATGTAATTTGATGCGAAAAGTCCGAATTTATAATTTATTTTACTCTAATTGTTGTATAATTGATGACGTCATCATTTTTCTTTGTTTTAGGCCAAAAACAGTACCGGGTGTCCCAAAAAAAGTATACAGATTTGGTCGACCCTAGCGATGAGAATTTAGCGTGAATCAAACCGAAAACATTTTTAAAACATACCTCTATAGTCAACTTGAACACTGATAACTTGTTTGTGGATACTGGTGCTTTTAGCGTTGAAATATTAATCTTCAAAGGACAAATTTGGCTCGACCTCCAAACCAGAGCTTTGGCGTTTTGTCCTAAGCAAATTCTTGAAGCACAGTGAATAAGTTAACAATAGACTCAAAAATTTTGAAACAGGAGGAGAAAAATTTAAAACTGCACAGCTGATACGTTTTATAAGTGATGATTTGCGTGACACTTATCATCAAGGGAGCTCCGAAGTAAACTTCTTTCATTTTAATATCAACAATTTATTTCAAGACGTTTACTTTGGAGCTCCCTTGATGATAAGTGTCACGTAAATTGAATTTTGCAAAACGCAGCTGTTGTGCAGTTTTCAATTTTTCTCCTCTTGCTTCAAATTTGTTCAAGCCTATTGTTGACTTATTCGCTGTGCTTCAAGAATTTGCTTAGGCCAAAACGCCAAAGCTCTGGTTTGGAGGTGGAGGCAAATTTGTCCTTTGAAGATTAATATTTCAACTCTCAAAGCACCAATATCCACAAACAAGGTAT
>REGM01000154.1:555563-593960 GCA_004194415.1 Aurelia aurita | reverse complement strand
GGAGAGAAAAACATCCGTTTTTGTGAAAGTGTTCACACTGATCCGCACAAAAACAGCACAAAAACGGAGGTTTTCGAAAACGCTGTCGAAAGTGGATATCCACAAAAACGGAGGTTTTTGAAAACGCACTGGATCAATGTGAACGCACAAAAACGGAGATTTTTGAAAACGCTGCAGTATTCAACAACGGGGTTCACAAAAACGGAGCAACAACGTGAACGCACACAAACGGATGTTTTTCGCTCCGTTTTTGTAATCAAGCAGATCAGTGTGAACAGACAAAAACGGATGCTTTCCCCTCCGTTTTTGTACAAAAACGGAGCAATGTGAACGGTTAGCTTCGATTCTACAAAAACGGATAATAACAAAAACGGAGCAGTGTGAACGGGGCCTCAAATTAGATGTCAGGTGAAAATATCCGCGAATAACAACAATTGAAATGTTTTGCATGAGTAATTTTGCGCTATCGCAAATTTCACATGACATCTAATCGAGACAGACTTTGTTTAGTAGTATAGCAAAGTGCACTCATTTTTTTAAAGAAACTTGGGTCCGAGGTTGGTAGGCAGTTTCTTAGATTCTATGGCCATTTTCCTACCAAAAGTTTCTTATAAATGTAAAGCTAATATATTTTTGTTGCAAGGGCTTCCAAATTACTTAGTAAGATCTCAAAGCATGTTATAAGATAATTCGCACTCAAAACAATGCAAAAAACGGTTTTTTCAATATAGTTATTATATATAACAAAACCGTCTAGAATATGGCTCAACAACAATTACATTGCAAATAACAATAACGATAATAATATAAAACATAGGTATAACAATAACAATAACAACAAAGCAAATTAACAGTAACACTGAAACATTTACTTTTACTGTGCAGTGTCAAAACATTTTCGATTAAAGCTGCAAGTTACAAAAGTTTCTTAGCTGTTTTAAAAAATGAATGCATCATATGAATCTAGTTTGCTTCAGGAAAGTAGTTGCATGTACTTATTGTCCTAATTCGAGGGTTCTGAAGGGGTAAAATGAGCCACAATTTTCAAGAACCTCAAGGATAGTACGAAAATTATCTTATAACATGGCCAGTTTGAAACGCGACGAGGCAACTACGTTTTTTTGCCCTTGCAGAACGGGGTTATCACTTTTTATCACGGGAATATGTACGGGACAGTAACTTTTTTATGAGTTAAAAATGAAATTTGAAAAATAGAATTTTGCTGATAAAATGTAAATATCATATAACATGCGAAGTACTTAAGGAGATGTATTTAAGATGATGTAAGATAATCAAGATAATTGTCCATCCTTTCCAAATCCAAGAACAGTTCATTGGTCGTTTGTATCTGAAATCTTCAAAGTCAATACTGTATCTCTCGTTGGCAAAAACTTGTAACATAAACACACGTTATGTTCTCTGGACATAAACCAGAATAAATTTGGTCACGATCGTTAGCTTATTCCTCTATAGCATAACAAGTAACACTTCGAAGTACGGGGCAGATACATTTTCGAAGGAAGGGTGTAACAGGGTGGTTAGTTTGTTTGAAAAAGAATTCAACAGGGTGAGCAGATTTTTTGCATAAATTTCTTTCTCTCCACCGGCCATGTAATGAAACAAATGTTGCCTTGTCCATTAAGCTTTATAGGTTTGGTGAAATGAATACCTGGTTCAATTCTTTCATTAGATAACGTTTATCTTCTGGGGAACTGCGGCTAAAGTTAGACGATAACATTTGGAAACACTTCTCGTTGACAAAGGCGATTGAATTCTTGCCTTGAAAGAAAATACACGTATTTTTTTACAAGAAACTAAGAATTTGAGCCAGTACTGAAAGTTTCTAAAAATTATCAGATTTTGAGTACTCAGAGTCTTACGAGTTTCTTAAAGCTTCCATAACAATATGAATGTTTACTATTTGTGCCCTCATGAACATTTAGAAACAAAGTTTTTGAAGCCTTTCCAATGTTTAGACATTACTCAAGTACCTTCTGAGTAATATGATACAGGAAACACGTAAAAATAAAGTAAAAATATGCTAAGAATTTACAGTATTAAAATAAATAGTTTCTTAAGTTATATTTTCCCAGTACTCGATTTTCCTAACGTTTTGGCGATCTGAGAGTTGAGTTTCTTATAAGCGGTTTCTTATTAAAAAGATGCGTGTGCTGAAATGAAAACGAGAAGCCCCCCGTTCTTTCTCATAAATAATTGTGTACAGCTGTTCGTTGTTCATAGAAATCTGAGCAGGTTCTTGATGCAATGTAATAAAGGTAACAACAGAGGAAAGAGCAATACATCGTGGACTGATTAAGGAGATATTAGTTACATTTGCTTGGGCGAAATTTTTCTGTGCGTTCAATCTTTGAAAGAGGTTGGTGAAGTCTTTCTATTTTGAAGTATTATTATGTATCAGGAATGGCTGGAAAGGAAACTATAAAAGTGGTGTAGTAAGCAAAATTTGATGTCTTTTTGAAGAAGCTACATTTGGATCGTTAAAAGCTACACAGAAAAGAATAATATATCGTAATCCTAATGGGCCATGAAAATGGCGACAACAAAGGCCAACCAACATAATCATAAACAATCATAAACATGCTGCAGTGTCCTAGAGTGTCCCTTATTTCGAAGCTATAGTTCGAGTTTTATTTATTTGCTGGATCTGAAGGTTCTAGACGCTCAGGTTCTAGACCATGCTCTGGCTGTCTTTCGTATTATGAAATAATGTAGTTTCAATTTTCATGGTTACATGATGCCGGTGTCATATGTATTCCTGCTTGGTAAAATGCCTACTACTATTGAGTACGACTGCAAAATCTGTGTTTGTAAGAATAAATAAAAAAGCTCACCATTTTTATTTCAAAAGACATAGCTCAATACATCAAAGATTCTCATTAAAACTTTTCTCACTCAGTTCACATTGTTCAAATGCGGGTCTATCGTTCTACAGAAATAATAATAATAATACCTATTATAATGTTAGTTTTAAAATAGTGTGGACACTAATATACACTAACATGAAGCAATNATGTCTTTTTGAAGAAGCTACATTTGGATCGTTAAAAGCTACACAGAAAAGAATAATATATCGTAATCCTAATGGGCCATGAAAATGGCGACAACAAAGGCCAACCAACATAATCATAAACAATCATAAACATGCTGCAGTGTCCTAGAGTGTCCCTTATTTCGAAGCTATAGTTCGAGTTTTATTTATTTGCTGGATCTGAAGGTTCTAGACGCTCAGGTTCTAGACCATGCTCTGGCTGTCTTTCGTATTATGAAATAATGTAGTTTCAATTTTCATGGTTACATGATGCCGGTGTCATATGTATTTCTGCTTGGTAAAATGCCTACTACTATTGTGTACGACTGCAAAATCTGTGTTTGTAAGAATAAATAAAAAAGCTCACCATTTTTTATTTCAAAAGACATAGCTCAATACATCAAAGATTCTCATTAAAACTTTTTCTCACTCAGTTTACATTGTTCAAATGCGGGTCTATCGTTCTATAGCAATAAGCTATTGTTTAAAAAAATCGGCTATTGTCGTCATCATTTTTGTAGAACTTTTGCCTTGAAGGAAAGAGTCAATATAGGCAATCCTACTGTTTAGCAAGGGAAACAGGCAAGACAAACCGATGTCACATGCAATTTTTAAGCATTTTTTGCGAAAAAAAAACTAGAACGATCTGAAACGGGCCCTTTGGTAGGAATGCTCCAAATAGGTTCTAGTATTTTAATATATTAATACTTAGTACCTTAGTACCTAGAATTACCTAGATGTTTTGTTTTCAACCTTAAATAGCAATTTTTCACGAAATTTGTTGCAAAAAGTAATCATTAAAACAGTGTCCATCTACTCATGATCTTGCATTCGATATAAAACCTTTTTACATGTGTTTGAAACAACTTGATTGCTGACCATTTCGTCCAAAGATCATGAAAATCGCATCTTTCTAGGCTGATTTATGACATTTTAAAGTTGGCCGGAAACGCTACATTGCACTGGAAATTCTAAAGTAAACAACCACCTGAAATTTTGATAAACTTGAAAATTCAATTTCTCATCAGTGGATTGCCCGATTTTGAAAATTTGTGCGTTCTGTTAAGCCCAAGGATACCCTCTTTAAGGGGGATGTAAAAATTGGCATGTTTTCGAAATTTCATTTTTCCCTATTTATTCCATAATTTTGTTGATCTGGATCACTGTGATGCTGTCTGTTTCTGAGGTTCTTTTTTTTTATAAGAAACTAAGAATTTGGGCCAGTACTGAAAGTTTCTTAAAATTATCAGATCTGTGACCTCCAGAACAAGGTGTTTTGAAGCCTTTCCAATGTTTAGACATTACTCAAGTATTTTCTGAGTAAAATGATACAGGAAACAAGTGAGAATAAAGAAAACATGCTGGAGTTTCTTAATGTTTCGGCAATCTGAGAGTCTGAGTTTCTTATAAACCAGTTTCTTATAAAAAAAAATACATGTAATCGTTAATGAGTGTTAATGCTCCGTATGAGAAGCCATAGGCATGCAATTTTGCAATCAAGAAATTACCACTAATCAAATTCCAGAAGTCCATCAAGACAGCCCCTGCCTTACCACCTTCACGGAGGCTAATTGTCAGATTTTATAAAAGTCTTATAAGAGCATGTTGGGCACTGTAACCCAGAGTCCAGAAAAAGTCACGGCTCCATGGCTGTGAGCCGGAGGAATGTTTTGCTTGTTTAACGTCACATTTGAGGAAGGTTTAGTAATCTTTACGAAAAACCTAGAAAAATTTTGGATCATTTTGGTAACAGCAACTGGTTTAGAAATTTTACGGTTATAAACAACGCGAACATCCAGAGAATGGTTCGATCTTTTTCTAGACCCTGCTGTATAAATCTTGTCGGAAACCACAAAAAAGTGATTATGAAAAAGGTGTAAAATGTAATAAAAATCAACTATCTGGTGATCCATTATTATTTTAAACAGTTTGAGACAGTTGGCAAAATGCTAATGTGGCCTAAAATTTTCTTGGAGTAGGGAGAAATGAAGACGAATTTGCTAAACAATCTAAATATTTCATTGTCACAGGTTCCGCACATACATCAGAATTGGATTGAAGGAATTTAGGGCGATATTTTGTTTTCAAAAATCGTAACTATCGGCGACAATGGCCGATGAATAACAATTTAACTTCCAATAAAGATTTTCATCAAACACATCAAATCAATCAAGCCATCACGCGGAAGTAAATGTGTATGTGGTAATGTGGTACATTCGACGATAGACCTTATTGTTCACACTATTGACCCTACTTCCTGTTTTTTTGACATAATTTCATTATTGGCAAATCAGAGACAATACAATGGATGATATGACACAATTACGTGACAACAGTGGTGACGCAACCTCTATCATCACCTGCCAAATCGCCTCCCACCTGTTTTACGTCAAAGGGCCTCTGATTTCAAAACAACAAATTTATTTGCAGAAGACACGATGAAATTAGTTGAAATTGCTCTGAAATTGACTGTAATTTGAAAAGATTAAAAGTTGTCTGTGTGTTGCGGGTAGTTGACACTGTTTCAAGAGAAATTCACACTGAGGACTGAAGAACTTGCAAATCCAGTTAACAAGAAAAATTGAAGTTTTAATCTGGTAAGATTTTTACTTCCAAACAACAAATTTATTTGCAGAATACACGATGAATTTAGTTGAAATGCTCTGAAATTGACCGTAATTTGAAAAGACTGAAAGTTGTTTGTCCGTATGTGGTTGAGAAATAGTTAACAGAAGACTTTCAAATCCAGTCAGCAAGGAAAGTTTGGAAAAAGCTAGTTTTTATTCAGATAATCTGCACATTCAGATAAATTTAGTTGAAAAGTCTCTCTGAAATGACTCCGATTGGAAAATTGCCAGAGTCGAATGAATGGTCGAGGTGCCAAGAGACATTTCAACTGGGACCCAACTGGGAGAGGAATTGCAAGTTCAGTTTATAAACCCATCCAGTTAAATTAAATCTGACATGTTTTCTAATTTCAAAACAATAAGTTTAGCTTCTGCATATTATATTCCACGAAACTTTTGCTTTGGCTACTCACAGTAGGGGTTTTATGCGCTGGTTTTTAATGTCTTGATCTTGAATTTTTTTTAAATTTAAAAACATGAAAAACTAAGCCATAACATATCCAATAACGAACTTCAAATTTAATCTCTTTCAAAGGTTCAAAATCTTATCGCATTCTAACATTGCTTTAATTGTGATAGATGGTGAAGCTTTAATACAATAATTGAAGTTCGCTAAATAATGAATCAACAAGTCGATTCACGATAAAATTGAGGCAGCTTTTTCAATTAACTTGATTAAGAAGCTGACATCAGTATAGAAGAAAGCAGGTTTAACATTGAACAGGTGTTGGAAAAGCACATAACCTCTAGAAAATTTGGATTTGAAAACAAAAGGAATTTAAATATTAGCTTCTTTAGTTTGAGATCTTCTTTAGCTTATTTGATCAGAACTTCTTTATTAGATTTTTTCAATTTTCATATTTTCATCACCCAATAATAGGGTCTAGTAGTATACAGCAATATTTGTAAATTGTTACCAATACAATGCTTACTACGAATACTACATAACAAATATAATGCAAAATTTTCAAATATAAGCAATTATTTCAATCGTTTTTAATGTTTTTTCTACAATTTTCAGATTTGTGTNTGAAGGCATGATCAATGATTGATTTTAGTATGAAGATGTTATTTGATGTTCTCATTTCTGGTCTAAAGCCAATTAGGTTATTTGCAAAAATGTTCATGTCCTCAAAGCTCTTGGTTAGGCGTGATGCGATGATTTGATTGAAAAATTTTCCAAGGCAAGATGTAAGAGTGATTCCTCTGTAATTTCCTGGATCTAGTTTACTTCCTGATTTGAAAATTGGTTTGATTAACCCTAGTTTCCAAGTTTCGGGATATTTACCTAATATGTTATTAAATAGTATCTTTATTATTTCTGTTCCTGTTTTAAGATTGATGAATACTTTGATGAAAGTTGTTGAACGGACTGGGAAGTGTGAAGGAAAATAAGATCAGGGTAGGTACATATCATTTCGCGATTGTCATTCACAGGGAGGGGGGGGGGGTTCTTCCATAGTAAAGGTACCTGGGGATGTGCCGCGCTCAAGGGTATACTTTTTTGCAATTTTGGTCCATCGACGGTCTAGCCAAGGGTATCATATTCGACAATATTGGTCTAGGGAACGGTCATACTGTCAGCTAAACTAGTCTGGGCAAGGGTATCACTTTCTGAAATATAGTTAAAGGAAAATAGAACATACTTTTTCTCCAGCGATGTCGTTAATATCATTATGTACACCACTCTTCGTGACCGCACTAAACTATTAAAATAAACAATTCGACCTTTTGAAATTTCGGAGTTCAAACAAAACATTTTGAGATATATGCTGACTCGAAAGGCTTGGAAATGAATCTAGCCAAGGGTATCATTTTTTCAATATTAGTCTAGCCAAGGGTATCATTTTTGTAGAAATTAGTCTAGGCAAGGGTTACCATTTTCGTAAAAATTAGTCTAGCCAACGGTACCACTTTGAATATGCTCGCGGCAGACCCTGACCCAAAATTTAGCTAAGAACCCCTCCCCCCAGTGTTGTCATTGTCCCAAACTCTTTCTTTATGCAAATGCCAGTAGAGGCTGAGATGCAAGTTATAAAAAAACTGAGATCATATCGTACAACTGTGAGTTTAAAGGCTCTTGTTCAACCAGCAGCCTTTGCGCGTAGATTTCTATTGAGGCAGCCGTTTTTGTAGACCACAACAATTTTAATTTTCATAAAACAGAGCACGCAAAGAACCATGGTTGAATAAGAGCCTTTAAGTAGCTCTCACTGTTACTGGGGGACTTAATTACACAAAGTTTTATTTTTTCATATTCCAATGAAAATTTACATCACAAATTACTAATTAAACGTATTACCTTATTGGATCATGGGCGTTCAGAAACGCGGTAGTTATTCCTACAAAATTTGTTTCCTCCCTGTGTCCCTATGCTCGCGAAGGTTGTTGTTGCTGTGCGTGGTTTTCTTTGTTTCCCTGTGTTCTGATTTGAGCGACTGCCTTCACGGGCATGGGGACGCAGGGAGGAAACAAATTTTGTAGGAATAACTACCGCGTTTCTTAACGCCCATGTTTGGATTTGAATACTAAATTTAGTCTTGGAAACAAATACGTTAAAAGAAACCTTAAAGATCAGTAGCATAATCAATGTAATCAATGTTTGATGATTTGTCTAAAAGTTGTGGATCTCTTAGGTCACCCAGTACACAAAAAATATCCGATAAAATAAAACATCTGTTAATCGTCTGTCGGAATAAACTACAAAGCGAGCGGTAAAAATCTTCATTGAGATTCGTGGGACACCAACAGGCCAAATCTAAGAAGACCGAACCAATTTACTACTGTTTTGAAAAGTTGAAAGATTGAAAAAGCTTTCCGATCCGACTAGCTGTCTTTCTTTCCTATCCGTTTCTAAACGATATTCACTAAACTCGAACACCTGTTACTGTTTGTCGGAATAAAGTACAAAGTATTCAGTTCAAATCCTTCCTTGAGATTCGTGCGAATCAGCCACGGGCGACAAGTAGAGGGGATGAACCATTATAACCAAAATTAGGAGTTTTCTGGAGGTCTACCAGGTAAGTAGGAAAGTTGCGCATTTCATTTGGTCCTTTTTCAAGCATAGAGCTCAAATCTTTCAAATCTTTTAAAAGGTGTGTGTAAAATTCTATTACATTTTTCTTTGAATTGAATGGCTTGAAAAGAACTTAGGGTAATTCCTGTAAATCTGCCGTGAAAAGTTTTTGATATATTGATCACTTTCAAAATGGCGGCGTTTTTATTTTTGTTGAAAGAATTCATGAAACATAAAAATTAAAATCATCGTAAGTCATAAATCACTAGAGGAAAAATGATACAATCTTCAAGAAAACCATTGTTTATGAAGGTCTACAATATGATGGCAAGCAGAAATCTGTCGCTCTTCTGGTTTAGGATTTAGAAATTTGATGACATCAAAGCCTCAATTATAATAAATGCCGCCATTTTGAAAATCATCAAGATATCCAAAAATTTCAACGGCAGATGTACAGGAAAGTACCCTAAGTTCCTTTGAAGCCACTTAATTCAAAGAAAGATGTAAAAGAATTTTGCATCCACCTTTCTAAAGATTTTTCTAAAGGAGTCCTATGCTCCTTTAGCAAACCATAGTTTGGCTATCCCTCCATGTGTTTGGAGAAAAACAACTCAGACTGGGTTTATATGAATTTTATAATGCAGAAGAAAGATTAAATTAGTTCTGAAAATTCGATGGGTTCACCACCGAGAATTCAGTTTTCTCAAATCGGTCATTTCTTTCTACAGTTATTATTATTGGCGATTTTGTCATGTAGCAATTTTGTTGCAGCAAAAGAAAATCTCCCCAAGAGAACAATCACGTGATTTGAACTGTGTGTAAACAACAATTAGAGATAGAGACCAATTTTTGGAAGTTCTATTAACGTTTGAGTGTTGTAAGCGCGATCACAATATAATACCAGCGTCAACGTTAGGCATCAGGGAAAAGTTGGTCAATGTTATACCTGCTAGAAAATCGTTGATAGTTTTTTTAGTTACCCAGAGAGACTGTTTTCAAAAATAGATCTTTTCGGCAGCTGCTATCTCTACTATAACTATACCACACGAATTCGTCAGATGTGTAGAAAGTTTTGGAATAGCTCTGCAACTGTCTTTAAAGAGATTGACCCACCTATGAAACAAATGGTCCATCCTTTGCTAAATTCGGTACACCAGCGAAATCCTTTGATCTAACAAGGACTCGATTGAACATAGCTGAGTGTGTGGGTTGCCTTATCACCTGAAAGACAAACCTCTCTATGTTTTTTTCTGGTAGAAGGTGACTTCAGAGATTTCTTCAAATGGTTCAATGAAGATTCAAAGCCGCTATCTTGGTAAAAAGTGAGAAAGATTGAACGAATCGACCGAAGACACTGAACGATTTGTGAGTTATCTTTCAATTTTCTGAGCAATAACAAATTATCAAAACAAAGAGGAAACATGCAGTATATTGTGATAATGAAAGAAAATGAAGAAGAACTGTTGCTGAGCTTGTAGTCGTTGATTAAACTGACCTTCTGGAGAAGACAAGGCGAAACATCTTTCTGTCTGTTCATTTGGTTCATACTAATTAATGTACAGGCATTTTGTTATAAGAAACCGCCGATAAGAAACTGTAGCAGCCTCTTCCAGAAAATTAAGAAACTCTTCTAGAAACGATCAGGTACCAATTCGAAGTTAAAAATTTTTCAATTTTTAGTTATGGATTGCAAAGTGTTTTTAAACAGAAAATGTATTTCCGTTTATGATTTGGTTCTTTATTGTAGTTCTTGGTTCAAATGCAGTCCTCGCTGAACTTCGATAAATTGTGAAATTCAATATTATGAGAAATTAAGAACCTCTACAAGAAACTTTTACTATAAAAATTGGGCCCAAACTTAAGAAACTCTAATACAAATTTCAGAGCCAAGTTTCTTAGAAAAAAAATGAGTGTAGCTTAGCAAACATATTTTAGTTATGGAAAGATTTTATTAAACTTTTTGTGCAAAATCGCTAAAAATATTATGTTTCTCAAGCAAAGTTTGGAAAAGTAGGTCGCAAGAAACTTCAAGTGCTTTTCAAAAATGTTTGTAACTCCTAATTTCATACGAAATCTCAAATATCTTATCAAGTTTCTCATATTTGAGATAAGTAACAGCATCAAACAATGCATACAAATTACAACCTCAGACACGCCAAATTATCGTGTGGTTCACTAGATCAGATTGTGATTGTTCTTAGTTCCAAGGTCATATACAATAGAAAGCCGCATAAACAGGGTGTTAAAAAAAACGCAACCCACTTTCATTTGAGACTTTTCAGAATAATAATATTTGAATAAATTTGAGGCATACTATCTGAAAGCATAATCTATCTTCTTTCCAATGATATCTAGCTTGCGTATATTAATTGAATTATTTATCACTTAATTGACATTTTAGTAAGTATGGCCTATTTTAGATGCAGGGAGGTGATAGGTACATTTACATGGGCGAAAACCCATCTTTGCGAGAGCTTATTTTATCGTTTTTAGTAAATGCATCTCATAGGAGTAAATGTGTATGTTTCTTACCTAAGGCCATCGCCTTAAGTGCATTCTAGGCCTGAAATGTTTTCACAAAATCTGTTTTGTAACTTTTTACGGTAAAACAGGTCTTGATTTTGCTCTTACAGCATGCTGCATCTAAAATAGGCCATACTTGCTAAAGTATCAATTAAATGGTAAATAACTCCACTAATGTATCCAAACTGCATATCAGTGGAAAGAAGATATATTGTGCTTTCATACGGTATACAGTAATCTATTCAAATCTTATTATTTTTTGAAAATTTTCAATTATAGTTGGGTTGCGTTTTTTGTGGAAAACCCTTTAGAGCATAGGCGTCAAATCTTTAAGAAAGCTGGCAGAGTCCAGAAAAAGTCACAGCTCTACGGCTGTGAGCCGGAGGAAGGTTTAGCTTGTTCATGGCATATTTGAGGAAGGTTTGGGAATTCTTATAAGAGACCCAGGACAATTTTGGGTTATTTTGGCAACAGCAACTGGTTTGCAAGTTTTAGGGTTATAAACAACTCGAGGAGTTCGAAAAATCTGGTTATTTTGACCTGATAAGATGAGGAAGGCTTAGCTAACGAAATTGGTATCCGGAGGAAGGTTTGACCTTTTTTTGGACTCCGAAGGCTGGTGTAAATGGCTATTACATCTTTCTTTCGATTAAAATGGCTTGAAAGAAACTTTAGAGACTTTGCTATAGTTCTACCGTTGGACTTTTCTGAAATCTTAAATATTTTCAAACTTACAGCGCATTTAATATTTTAACTCATTTGAGGATGTGACGTCATCAAATTGCTAAATCGTAAACAAGAAGAGTGAAAGACTTGCACTTGATACCATATTGTAGACATTCATAAACAATGGTTTCCTTGAAAATTATTCCAATGTTTCCGCAAAAAGTTTAGAAAATATGCTGATTTAAATTGTTTTCAAAACTTTTCTTGAATCCAGTCCAACGGTAGAATTAAAACAGAGTAGCTTACGTTTCTTTCAAACTTTTCAGTCCAAACAAAGAAGCAATAGCCATTTAACCCTATCTGACCTGGGTGTTTTGAAACACTCAATGCCTGGGGGGGGGCGGATTCCGCCCCCTGTTTAATTCATTTGTTTTATGAGATATGACCACCTAGTTTGGCACAAAGGTTATTCATCATATAAACAATGATTATTTAAAATCACATTTCAATTAGCGATGTTGTTGTTGTTGCTAGAGCATAATCATTATGATGTTGTATGATATCATAAAAATGAAAGCATGTCAAAAGTTCATCAATATCAACTTTTCATACAGAAATGAAAAATATAGATCAAAATATATGTAAATCAAAGATTTGGGCTTAATTGGACCAATTAAAGAAGAATAAGAGAGATATAAAGTTAATTTTAACACAATGTCACATGACAACTTGGTAGCCATGGAGACAGTGCTAAATATAGAACGTAAAAATTGCTACAATTTCAGTGCTCTATGATACAAAGTTAAACTTACTAAATCTCAGCGGCCTTCTACACATATCGAACATAGCGGAAACAAAAATATAGCAGGGGGTGGAAGCAGCCTTTTTGAAGATTTGACGCCTGTGCTGCCTATAGATTACAAATGAAAACCAGCATATAATCAGTTTTTCATTCATTCATTAATTCAATCATTTCTTCATTAATTAAGTAATTCACACATTCATTATTTCACTAATTTATTCATTCATTGCCACATTCATTCACGTCCATGCATAATTTCTTCATTAATTAATTGTTTTCTTCTCTATAGATTTATTTATTCGTTCATTCATGACTTTATTCATTTATCCAACGACCCATTCATTCATTCATTCATTCATTCATTCATTCATTCATTCATTCATTCATTCATTCATTCATTCATTCATTCATTCATTCATTCATCCATTCATTCATTCATTCATTCATTCATTCATTCATTCATTCATTCATTCATTCATCCATTCATTCATTCATTCATTCATTCATTCATTCATTCATTCATTCAACGACATATTCATTCATTCATTCATTCATCCAACAACCCATTCATTCATTCATTCATTCATTCATTCATTCATTCATTCATTCATTCATTCATTCATTCATTCATTCATTCATTCATTCATTCATTCATTCATCCAACGACCCATTCATTCATTCATTCATTCATTCATTCATTCATTCATTCATTCATTCATTCATTCATTCATTCATTCGTTATTTCACTCTTCCATTCATCCACTTGTTTATTCATTGCTTTCTTCCTTCTTTGCTTCATTCGTCCATATTCCGTTATTCTTTTATTCATTCGTTTATTTGATCGTTCTGTCATCTATCAGTCGTTAATGCTTATTCTTTATTCTTATTCTTTACTCTTTATGATTATTCTTTTCAGTGATTCCTTCATTCATTCGTTCGTTAATTCATTCGTTCATTCGTTTATTCATTCATTAGTTCATTCTCTAGCCAATGAAATCATTTATTCATGCGCTATTTCATTCTTTCTCATTCATTCATATATCCACTAGCTTATTCATTCTGTTTTTCCTTCCTTACTTCATTCCTTTATTTGTTAATTTGTGTGTTGATTTATTCATTCAATAGTTTCCTAGTTGACTCATTCATTATTTTCCTTTAATTATTGATTCCTTCATATATTTATTTATTCATTCATTCATTTGTTCATATATTTGTTCAAACATTCAGTTCTTTACTAATTCCTGCCTTCCTTACTAAAGCCTGTCTCAAATTAGATGTCAGGCGACATTTGCGACAACGCAATATTACTCATGCAAATACGTTTTTAGTGTAGATCTCAATTTAACCTATGATATTAAAATGATTTGTATACTGTCTTATCAGCTAAAATGTGAAAAAGCATTCTCTAAAAATTACAACATTTTGCTCATCGCAGAGAGTACTGACATCATTAGGTTAAGTCATGATGACGTCAATTATCTAATTAGCCCCATTTCAAAAGAAAATTATAGGCTATGTTCAGGACTACCATCGAGGTAAGTCTCTTTGCAATAGATACAAAGCTGATGATTTTAGCGAGGGGAGACTGAATCAGCCCCCCTTTGTCCTTTAGTAGCTGAAAATGCCCAGTCTGGATAGGGTAAATTGGTGTTGTTCGCGGGCATTTTAACCTGACATCTCTTCCAAGTATCAAAACAGAAAATGCAAGGAAGTCCTTCCAATTTATGGGTGCAAAGCTCTACAACGAACTTCCAATCGAAATTAGAAAAACTGAATCTTTTAACCACTACGAAGAACTATTAAAGAAACACTTTAGTTAAAAATTTGTGATATCTATTTATGGAACTTTTGAATGACCATTGTAATTACTGCTAGGTTTTATTAGGGTTTTATAGGCTGTTTTCTTTTCCTTTAACAGGACACATGTTGATAACTACATATATTGTTGAAATGCCCATCCTGTATAAAGATTCGCTATATTATTATATATTATTATAATTTGAGACAGACTTCATTAATTCATCAAATTTCAGACTTCAGACTTCATTAATTCATCAAATTTTGTATAAATTTCCTCGCCCATTCTAGGTTTTTCTGCAAGGAAATGGGAGACACATTCAGACGAACAAGCTTGGGACCACGCAAGAAAAGCACAGCTTCCAGTCATCTTGAAGTGAAAACAAAAAAACGATCTATTTACGAACGTTCTATCAGCACTGGTGCAGTTGAAAATAGCACTTGTACGAACTCGCCAAAAATCACAAGGCCAACACTCAGGTTTCCATACAATGAAGATACACAAAATCGGGAAAGGGGGCTATTCAGCGATGGTGGGGAGCAACAAGAAAAGGAGTATAAGGGAGAGGGGTTTATTATTGATTACAACAGAAAAGATGGTTGTGTACATCCGAGAAAAGTCAACATTGACGAAAAAAAGGATGGTAGAAGTCAGCTGAAGAAGTTGCTACAGATTCATTCATGGCTGAAAGAAATGATAGAACGAAATGAAACCTTAGTGCAAGCGTTGATTATTCTTCCGATTATTTTAACGGCGTTGTATATCTTATTCATAGAACGAGGGGATTTGCTGACAACCAGGTAGATTAGGTCATTGGGTAGACTTGCTAAAAGTCTATTCCTCCAGACCGCATGACGTCACAACAACAATGAAAACACGACACGATCTTGTTTTGCTAGCAAATTTGATGAAGGATTTTAGGCCTGTTTTGAAGGATTTTGAGATGAAGCATTTTTATAAAATCGTTTGTAATTTGAGAACGATACGACCGATTTTCACAAAATAAATTTTCTTATCTAAGTTGATATGTTAGCTACACAGATATTATCAGTTTATAGGAATCAGATAGATGGTTGGAGAGCTACAGGCTTTCAAATGTCTAAATAGTTTTCTGACTCACCCGGTATACGCATGCAGAAAAGCCGCGGCAAAAAGTTCGGAAGCTAAATATGAACTATCAGAATGTGAACATTCGCATTCTTATATGAAATTTTGGTTCATGTCTCAATAGGCCAGCAGAAAAACTTTGATCTCAAATCACTAAATTAAATGGAAAAATAAGTCACTCTGGAAGAGAATCAAGTCTGTGCATAAGCAGCTCAAAAGCAGGCTACCTAATTGCAAAATGTATTTGCTGTGAGGAAGTGAAACTGAATCAAGTTAAGAAAAATATTTGTGGCACGAGTTTTAATAATAACGTCAAAATTAAACGAACCTACACAAATTTGTAATATACGCTATTTCCTTTCGAAAACATTTCGTATACGTAGTGGCCAAAGAAAATCAACTCCTTAAATGCTACTGATGACCTCTGCGAAGTGGCAAAGCGCTGCACCTTGACGAGATTAGTCTTGAGACGAGATTACAGATGACGAGATTACAGGCCCTTCGTTGATAACAACACTTAAGAGTGTTGAAGAGGCTACCCCGTATAAACATTGTTATTATTATTATTATTATTATTATTGCTGGATGATTTGTTGGTCCATTAAAACTCTGAAGATAAACGATGAGGTAGACAACATATTTGGCAGCAATTGGGGTCGTATCTTGCCAATTAACAATTTGTTATTTACACTAACTAATTAAGGATCCTCTTATCCTTCGTTCGGTTGAGGATACCTAAGGTGCTGGTAATACCCCTTCTCCTTCATTTCGGTTAGGGACTGACCCAGCTTAGCAATACTGAGGGTAAACAATTACAAAAACACTACGATTTGATCTAGAATGTAAAGATTGGCTATAAAACTATGCCACCATTTTGAAGGGCGGCCAAAAAATCCGCAACATGGCGTTCAACCATATTTACTGGAGTAAATGTTTGCAGTTCCAGCTTTTGAAATTCATCAGAATTCGGTTATGCTGCTAATACCAGAAGCAAGAATCTTAGGGAAGTTAATTTAAGACATTTTAAAACATCTTTCATAAGCTGAAAACAGTGCCGTTTTGATGCTTTGAAGCCACCAGGATAAACAATATGATGCTACTCGTGCCGTAACGAAACATACACGCTTGATGGGCCACGAGAAACCCTAAAGTAAGCCGATTGCAAAAGTTGAAACAATGTTTCATTGTCCAGATGCTAACTCAAATATGACTATTGATACACTGAATGGTTCAATGATAAATATTGTGATCAAACTGGCGAACAGAATGAATATATGGGAGAATGAATGAAGGTAGATGAAGGAAGGTATGAATGAATTTATTGATCTAATGAACTAATAAATGAAGGCGTGAACCAGTTAAAGAAACATAAATGAATTGGTAATTGTGGGAATAGAGGCTTGTCTTTAAGGGCGATGTGAAGTCAAGATCTTCTCGAAACTGCTTGCTAGTAAAAAAATGGTAAGCAGAGCAACTTCTAAGTTAACAACTCAACTATGGATGATTGTTTCAGACCCTTAATATGGCCCCGGAAAGATTCATCATGGTCTGACAAACATGAGTACTTTGTTTTGGCGCATCCAAGAATAATTTGACCATCTGTTGCGTAAGTGATAAGGAATCTTTGTTGCAAGTCAAAAATGCTATGTAACCGCAAATGCAATGCATCTTATTAGAACTGCAGTAATTTGTAAAACTGTGGCTCAAAACAAGGATTTTTAAGCTGTAACTTTGTGATCTCATTATCTCTAAAATCAGTTGAGCTATTGAGATAACTGTGCGTATTATCAAGATTTCGTATTAGCAACAAAATCGAAATCTGATGATTTTTCAAACCGCTGAACTCTTAGGTGCCACCTTTTAAATATAATTTAATAAATAATTTCAACGAATATGTCCAATAAATTTAATTCAATATTGATAAATTCAAAATTTTCTAATCTTATTGTGTACTGGTATTAGATATTTATTTCAGTAACAGATTGTACTTACTGGTTCCATATTGATTGTTGTAATTAGCAAATTGGCTGTTTTCTTTTCTTTGTATTCTGCTTTTCGATTGCCATTCGAATATTTGCTAACTCAGAATCATCTGTGGAAGGAATAGGAGAAATATCTTGTTTACAAATGTATTTCTCAGATGTCTTTTCGATAAAAGAAGGGGACCAAATTCAAAAATTGATAAAACAACTTTGATTTTGATAAGTAACTTTGATAATTGAAAATTTTGCAATTTTCAACTTCAACATTATTGGCAATTGAAAGCGCAACAAAATAACCGAAGCTCTGTTTACATAGCTGAAGGGATAGGTGCATTTTGTTTGAATCTACGAAAATATCACTAAAACTCTATATGAGCTGTGAAATAAAGAAATAAACGAGAGCCAACTTTAATAAGGAGTTTGTCACGTGCACTACGGTTCTCTTCGTCTGTTTACTATTGCACTACAAGAGTTTGCAAATGATCTACTACCGGGTAAGTCAATAAGAACAATTCCCATTTGAAAGGCCACTGCTCCATGGATATCACGACAATAATATTGGCTAATCTATTGCTTAATATTGAACAAGTTCAAATAAATTTTAAAATCTACCTGACTGACAGCCACTCCGCTCTGAAGTTATAAGGGATTTCGAAAGAAAGCCCCTTCAAGAAACTTAAAATGGCATAAAATCATGATCAAATTTTCCAAATATTTCTGCCCTACAGCAATGACTTCAACACGTTATAGCAGATGCTATCCTCTTGGGAGGATGAAATCGCCCAGAATACCTTTTATGCTCCCAAGGACAGCACTTTCATCCCTCCTGAAGGGACAACACGTGCTAAGCATGCACAAGTCATTGCTGTCAGGCCGAAATATTAAGAAAATTTGATCGTGATTTTATGCCGTTTTAAAGGTTTCTTGAGGGGCTTTCTCAATAAAATCCATATAATTTCAGAACAGAGTGGCTGATTTCAGTCAGGCAAATTTTAAAATATATTTGAACATGTTCACTATTAAATAATATATTTACCAATATTATTGTCTTGATATCCAAGGGCCAATGGCCTTGCAAACGGAGATTGTTTTTATTGATTCACTTATATTAAGTACTACTTACTATAAAAAACTTTGAAATTTGAAACAGATATTTCCTTGAGCAAAGTACACAGAGTCGGTACGAAAGATTCACTTGGCTATGGAAAATTATATTGAGATATTGAGATATCATTTAGAATAATTCAAGACAAATCTTCATAGTCGAGTTTAATCATATTTGCATTTTGGTTGAAAGTCTGGTATCATCAAAAACCTTAATATGATGTAGGTATTAAAATTGAAGTTTATACCATCAAAAAAGAAAACGCTTTCAGCATATTCCTTGCGTTGCTCTGCGATTGATCCTCTTGATGACACTTTTGTCTTTGCCTGTTAGTACAAAACGAGAAAAATAAGAAAACTGTCAGCTTCAAGCTACGTACAAGATCGTAAATTTACTTGAAAGTAAACTGTATTTGCCTTGGATGTATTAAAACTAAACGCATCGGAAGTAGCCCTTCGCCAGTACCTAAATATTATCACTTGCATAAAAGTTCCAAAATCTTTCTCGTTGATAATGTTTGTCAGCTGGCATCTCTCAGATTTTTAGATTCGCTAGGTCAACATTTCACATGATTTCATAAATTCAAGTGAGTTCGAAAATGAGATTTCGGGCGAATGAAGGCATTCAAAATAATTACGTCAAACAGGTTTTTAGAACTTTATATTTCGTTTCTTTTTGAAATAAATCAACATGAAAAGCAGAGAAACTGATAAAATTTATTAAAAAGCTTTGAGGATAGATAATCGAACGTCCGAAAGGGAGATTGACAGTAAACTCTTACCCTCACGCAAATTCTGTAGTCTGCCATGCTACTGCTTTGCAACCTAATCCTTTATTTTTATACATCAACAGAGCCTTCAGTTTTGAAGTAGTTGATTACATTCGCAGAAGAAAAGGTGGTGGGCATGTTCCAATAGTTTGGAGTCTGTAGAGATTTCTACAACCTTGTCCTCGCAATGGCAAAGTTTCGGTTGGCTGTACTTGAAATAACAGTCTTTATAATTCCACGACTCATATTGTTTTATTTTGAGGGAAGACCGTAAGTCCATACCTTTAATGATGGTCGCTGCTTTGCGTTACGCACTGGTGCATTCTTAGGAGACTTCCAGAATGGTCCTTTCTTTGTCCACTCACTTGAATTGTTCTTTTTTATTTTTCCATATGAAGTTATCTCTCGTTGTACTTTAGGTTTGTTGATTACATCTTGTTTCTTGTTTTCAGGCAGTGTGTCTTTTCGCTGTATTGGGCTGTTGGTTGGATGTTCCGTTGGAATTTCACATCGTGCAACATTTTCTTCAGAATCGTCCATGTCTGAGCATAGGTCAAACAGGAAAATAGCGGAAGGGTCTTCTTTCTTTTCTGTGTGGTTGCTTCTTCGAGATCTTGGTCTTTTGACATTGTAAATACAGTCATCTGAAAGAAAATGTTAGATTAAAATTGAGAACTCATCGCTAAACTTTTAACTTCAGAACAGCAATAAATTCTATATTTTATCTTTGGATAGTGTTATGCAGACAAGAATCTTCGTTTCCTACATAATTTAAAGAACTTGAAGAAGCCTCCAAGAGTTTTTTGCAAGGAAGAACATCTACGAAAGGAGCAAATTTTTAGTATCTACATATACCATGTACTACAACTATTGAAACCAACGAGGTTAAAAAGGTGTGTTTAATATACTAAATTTTCTAATGAGCATAGTTGGTTTGAAGTAAAGTGGTCGGCTCTCTAATCTTGATCCAAGCGTTCAAAACCTGTTTAAAACTGCTACACCTTCTCGTACCTTTTGGAAAGTGTTATCAGGTGACGATTGCTTTGCACTTCAATTTTGTGTGTCACTATATTTGAGAGATCATAACTTCTTTCCAAATGAACAGATTCTAGAAATCACAGAAAACCTCGGCTTTGAGAAACAAAATCTTCTGTATTAGAAAAAAGGACATAGACAGAGAAAAGAGAGAAAGAGATGAAACGAAACAGAAAGAATAAAAGTGGACATGAAAATTAAAGTTAGAAGAGAAAAGAAATGTTTATGAAACAAAGAAAGGGATATGAGAAGGAAATAGGTATCGAAAAAACAGTTATATACAAAAAGGGTTGATTTCAAAAGAAAGCAAAAGCAAACTCTATGCAAAGAATAGCAAATATTTGAATAGCAAATCTTTGAATAGGAAGAAAAGTAAGCTCAAAGGTTTGGCTTGTACCGGGTGAGTCAGAAAAAACGTGGGGTGTTTGCCAATTTTTATTGATGCAGTTTAATGTGTAAACTCGTTTCTTTAAAGTTCATTGCATAGATGAAATGCTAACTTAGATATGAAAATTTGTTTGGTCGATATCAGTCTTTCCGTTTCAGACTTACGAGCGATTTTAGTAAAATGTTGTTTTGCAAGATTGCTAAAATAGGCCTTCAATTAGATTCATATTCATGCACGCGTGATCTTCTAAACCATGAAAAACATGTTGTTTCTCTACCAAAAAATTGAAACAAGGCATGCATTGTGTTGGAGCACAAAAAGAAAAACCAAAGTTACTTATGTTGTATCCCTAGGGGACTAGTCGTTTAACTGCCATTGTTAGCAAGCTGAAAGTTCTTTTACTAGCGATACTTTTTGCCAAAATGGCTATATCACAAAATCTCAAATAAATAATGAAAGAAATGACTGATTTTAACAAACTAAATTTCTATAACTAATTCAATCTTTCTTCTGCATTACAAAATTTCAACACTCCCCATTCGACTTGTTTTTCACCAGAATATGGCTTGTTAAACGCCCCACGTTTTTTCTGACTCACCCGGTATAGTAGGGAACTTTCGACAACAAGAATTGGTGAAACAGTTTCTCCTTTAAAGAGTTCAAGAACTCCTGAGACCGTAATGTTTTACACACCAGTTTCTTCGACTTTGATCTCCTTTTCTTGTACAATAGGAGCAATGGTAGCTACAGGAGAAGGGTTTGCTGCACTGGTAAATGTAATTGGTCTTTGGGCAGGTGATAGGTGTGACAGTGGTTGTGTCTTTTCAAGAGCATGATAATGGGATAGTGTCTTTGGTTGGGAGAAGTATTCGTTGCTCTGCGTCGGGAATTGGGCTTGAGGCATTTGATCTCCTGTAAGATGAATATAGTTTTTCCATCATTACTTGCAGCGACCAAGGCCCGTTCACACTGATCCGTTTTCATATGAATACGGAGCAAAACTTATCCGTTTTGGCCTTGCGTTCACACTGCTTCGCTCTGAAAACGGAGCTGTTCGAAAATGCTAATGAAAACGGATAAATTTGAAAACGATACGTTTTCAAAACGATCCGTTTTCAGTGTGAACGCCAAAATGGAGACATTTGAAAACGCTTCGCATTCCATTGTATAGGCTGTTGATTACAATGGCCTACAAACTCGCGATTTGCGCATTTTTGACAGCTACCAACAAAAGGCTTTGCTTTGAAAAGGGGATTAACAATACCGTTTTGCTGGAACAGTGTGAACGTCTATCATATCCATAGCGTATTCATTTGAAAACGGAGGAATGTGAACGGGCAGCGTTTTCATCAACAAAAACGAATAGAAATGAAAACGGAACAGTGTGAACGTGAGAAAGAATATTTTAAGATTGTTGTTCTAATCGAATTAGGTGATTGTTGACACTGTAATACCTTTTTAGGGGCCATTCTATTATACTCATATCATGGTTCAATAAATATGCTTATATCCTTGAGGCTGAATCAAGGTAAAAACTGTAGCATTTGTGCACGACTGGTTTAGCACAAATGTAGTTATGACTAGAAAGATCGTTAAATCTTCTTGCAATGACTAGTATTAGAGGCAAAATAGCAAACAAAATCTGCAAATTCTTTAAACTGATTTTGTGTATACTGCGTGTGCCAAAAAAAGTTCAGGCGTTTGAAATGTGTAGCACCTAGAAAACCGGAAGGGTTGGAATGAATCGAATTCTGTTTGATAGCCGGGAGACCGAAATAGTTTTTGACATTTTTCTTGTGTTTTATGAGCAGTGAAAATAGGAATCCTGTCGAAAAATCCTTGTTTGCAAAATTTGCGAAAAAGGGCCTAAAACACTCGATCAAATCGTAAAGAATCTCCTGACATAGAACAATAAGAAGAGTTGAAAAATAAACATTGAGAATAGATATTGACTTTTGTGATTTTCCATCTTCATAAATAAACGATTACTCTCCAACAATTAACGCTCATTCAGGCTCCAAATGTTCGTTTACTCATTCTGCACGTGCAACAGAAATAAACCAAATAAAATATTACAGCAACCTGGATCTACTCGCTGCTACGAAACAACGAAGTTAATATATCGTCATATATCACAATAGTTAATATATTGTGATTCTTTTCACGGGTAAGAGATATCGTCTGCACAATTATTGCCATGGAATCGCAAACTTTATTAATTGGCGTGCAGTTTAGCGGGCGGCTTTCGAATGTTGTGTTGCTGTATCAGGAAAGGGTTTTTAGGGTTAGTTAGGGTAAATTAGGGTAAATTAGGGTTAGTTGGGGGTAAGTTAGGGTAAGTTAGGGTTAGTTAGGGTAACTTAGGGTCAGGGGTTTGTTTAGTTCAATATCTGAAAAAGAAATATGACATTTAGCGCCGCCCGCTAAACTGCACTCGTCCAGATAATGATGTAAACTAATTATGAGAAAAGAGCAAAATTTAACTTAGCCCTCACCAAAATAATCGCCAATATTGCATCCAACTACCTTTCCTAGTATTCTTTCTTCCATACCACCATATTGTATCTGGTATGGCTGCTGAAACGGCATTATTGAAGCACCGTTATTGCTTTGACAAATTGCGGTGTCTTGGTAAGTAGTTTGTTGATTTCGCGGAAATCGCTGAAAGTCTAAATTCTCATCTGTCTGCGTTTCTTTGACATCTTCATTTTTTTGTAATTGTGTTGCTGTATCTTTCATTATCAATGGGCTGGTCTGCACAGAGCTTTCTGCCATTGTTGTTTTGCTCTTTGCGACATAAGACAAGAGGTTTTGTAACAAATGTTCGCATCTTTCCATTCTCGTATCTTCTTTCTCAAAGCGAAGTTGCTCATGTTCTTTCGATTCATGAAGCTGCTTTTTAATGTGCTCAGTGTGTTCTTCGATATTATGGATCTGCACTTGTAGCTAAATAAAAAGCA
Source organism: Aurelia aurita (assembly GCA_004194415.1). Classification (NCBI taxonomy): domain Eukaryota; kingdom Metazoa; phylum Cnidaria; class Scyphozoa; order Semaeostomeae; family Ulmaridae; genus Aurelia; species Aurelia aurita. The sequence continues at coordinate 570,133 of REGM01000154.1, read as the reverse complement.
AGACAATTAAAGTCGAAGCTCGATAACATTAACTGACAAAGGAGACAACAAATCGTTTGAGTTGAATATTTGAGCTAAAAGGTGATGTTGAAATCGTTCTAAATATCAACAGTAATCAGAATTAAACCCTGAAATTTGAGTCATCCAGGTTGAACTGGAAAATAAATTTAAAATTTAACATTTGAAAAAAAAAAGATATAAGTAGAAATAGCAAATATGAACAATGCAAAAGAACAATACAATACAACAATACAAAAGAACAATACAACAATGCAAACGAACAATACAACAATGATTTACGGGCAATACAACAATGCAAAAGAACACGTCGATCGTCATCTGAATCCATAGGTCTTTCAGATCTTTTTAAAACCTAGCATGGGAAAAAGTGCTTTATTCAGTCACATCACATACGCTACTTATATACTCATTGTCTGATACCGGGTGTCCCAAAAAAGTTTCCCGATTTGGCTGTTATTGGAGTAAACGTCGTGCGTTTTAGTTACTAAAATTCAAACAGGAATCTGTTAAACAATATCCAACTTAGGTCTGTGTATTTAGTTCATTTCTATATCTGCGCGTATTGATTTCTGCCGATATTTTCCCGAAAAACAGAATACCTGAAAAGTTCTTGAAATAGTCGAAAACAATTTATCGACAAGATCGTTAAGCCTGCAGCTCAAAATCCACAGAAATCAAGTTTTTTAAATAAATTCCAACAATACGGAGCTTGAACTCCAAGAAAGTGGTCCAAGAAAGATAATATTTGTCTGTTGTGCCCGTAAAAACATAATTTTGCTTGATGTTTGAAGAAAAACATGCTTCCCAAGTCAAGGTCCAGTGGTCCGCACTTTGCAAATCGCTGCGTTTGAATAACAATCGATGGAATTGAAAAGCATGTGTATGCTCTTCACATCTACGATGTAAAACATGGAACCAATGGGACATACCTTTATCACTAGATTTTTCCCTTTTTTGATGGTTTCTCGAGCTGAAGGTTTTCAGAAAATCCATATTTTTGAGGTCTTTTAATCGGCAAAAAATCGGAAAAAAATTATTTGCATCTAAGTCAACCTTTAAGCGAAAGACTGTCGCTTAAATCTCTCAAAACAAGACAATAGTTGTTTTTCTGTAGCTGTTAAAAAGCTAAACTTTTTTGCGGACGCCTGGTTGCTTGAAGTTAGTCACGTTGTTCCTTTTTTTTATCCCATCAAGATTCATCATTGTAAGTTTCATAATTTTTAAGAAATATGTTTCCAATCTTTGCAATTCTTTCAGCCAAGTACTGCAAGTCACCAATTGTTACATGGAATATCCATATGAAGAGCAGATTAATTAGTTAGAACTGTGCTGTCTAATTGGCATTTTGTACTGACCTTCTGAAACTCAAGTTCAGTGTTCTCTTGCTGCTTGCCGGTTGCTACTCTATTTTCCTTCTGATCTTGTTTCATTTCTTCAGTAACTGTGAAATACAAAATCCCAAATGTTTACATCACTTAAAATCAGATCCAGTAGTCGTGATAAATCAATTAACCCTAAAAAGGGCATAAAGAGAAATCGATAAACCAATAGTAAACCCAACGATCAAATATTTAAGCTTCACGAGGCATTTACCGGGTGAGCCAGATAAAAATTCCCTCTTTTGAAAATTCATAGCACTAAGAGTACTTAACGGACTTGAATGATTCAAATTCTAGTTAAAAGCAGAAAGATCAAAATATTTCTGTCATTTTTCTCACGTTTTAATGAGCACTGAAAATATTGGTAAATTCGACTTTACCAACTTTTCTTGGTTGTGAAATAACAGAAAAAGGCCTAAAACGCTTGATCAAATCGAAAGGAATCTCCTTCACATAAAACAATACGCAAGGACATTTCACCTCCTTTTTTTTTTTTTTTATATCAAGTAAAACTAAAACTAACCATACAATACATTTCATGTCCCATCCACAGTGGGAAAAGACACGCAGTCACCTGGTCCCCACTGTAGATTTTTCACCTCTCCCAGGAGATATAAGAAACCGATTTTTAAACAAATATTGAAGTTTTTCAATCACATGGCAATAACTGTGCAGACGATATCGATCACCAGTGCAAAATTTTACTTTCTTTCTCGCTCTGTACGAGAAGTTTCGTCATGATTTGATCAAGTGTTTTAGGGCCTTTTGAGGCATTTCGCAACCATGAAATTTTTGTAAAGTCGAATTTACTATATTTTCGGTGCTCATAAAAACGCAAGAAAATTACAAAAATATTTCGATCTTTCTGCAATCAACCAGAATTCGATTCATTCCAATCCCTTTAGTACTCTTGGTGCTATGAATTTTCAAAAGTGGGAACTTTATTCTTTCAACCAAGCGAGGGTAAACTGCGGGAGTAAAAGATTTCCAAGATGCTTTTGAAGATATATGCACGAATGATTTTAATATTTGCCTTAACTTTCTCCAAGCTCCCTTTGAGTGTCATTGAAGTAGAAAACTTTCATTTATTTGCAAGTTCGTACATAATGCTGTTCAAGGGCTTTTAAAACTGCAAAATGCGCAATGCTATAGGCAAAAACTGGTGAAAACAGAACTTTGCCGTTACTATACAACATGACAAAAATAACCAGATTCATTTCAACTTACACTTGTTAATTGAAGTCATTGTTTCTTTGGCATTCTCAAGAAATTTATCTGATATTGTTGCAATTTCGGTAGCTAGCTCCGTTTTCAAGGCACCAATATTACTTCGAACCTGCAATGAATGAAAATGAGCATATCAAGGCTTGTTGAGAAGTAATTATTACCTTGTGCAAAATTTTAATTTTAGTTACGTTTCTAGATGCTCCTTTCAACAAAATGGCATATATTACAAAATTTCTTCAACAAGGGTCATCATCATCATCATTAGCCGTTTAGGCTACTGCTGGCTGATGGCCTTTCCAACATCTATTTTGATCCGTCCTTGGTTTTTGACATCCAGGTCACATTTGCTGCCTTCTCAATATCATCCCGCCATCCTCTTGCTGGTCTACCCCCTATTTCTTTTCATTCCTGGTGTCCGGCGTCCACTAAGTACTCTTTTTGGTCCATCTGTCATTTTCCATTCTTCCTATGTTTCCTGCGCAAGACCACTTCATCTTACCTATCTGTCCTATAATATCTTCTACTCCTTTTTTTCTCTTATCCATTCATTTCGCTTCTTGTCTTTCCTAGCTGTGACAAGCATTGCTCTTCCCATATTTCTTTGTGCTACTGCTAGTCTTTCTCTATTTGGGTCTAAATGTTGACTCTATATATAATTTGCAATTATTTGGTTGCCAGCTACCTTAACTTGTAGCTTAACTTTTAGTTTCTATCTTGTTTATTTATGGTTTGTTCTCTCGTCGTATCTTCGCATGTTGTTCTCCTATTGTTTTTTCTTTCATGTTATGGCCATAGGGCAGTCATGCCTTTTTGCTCCCCATGGTATCATCCCTGTAGTGTTGTATAGTTGTATTTTAATTAGAAAGTATAGCAGGATGTAATATGTATTGTAAATGTTTATATGAATATAAAAAAAAGTATTTCTCTATGTTTGTTGGTAGCGACCAATTTTATGATCCATGAGTCATTGCTGGGAGGATTACCCCATTCATGATTTTTCTTTTCAAGCATATTGGCGTTTTCTTATTATTTAATAGGTGATTATACTGACAAAATGTGCCCCACCCATGTCTAGCGTGGGTAAATATCATAATACCTCTTCAGTGTATTCTTGCAGTGTCTTTGATAGTGCATCCAGTCTTTGCCTAGGAATAAAGCAAAACGTTTTACAGACAGTTTACAGGCCCCGTTTACATGATACCGAATTCACTTCATATTGGATTCGTTTCATACCAGATAGGCGTTCTGTTTACATGATCATGACCCAATCCGATATGCTTTCGCTCTGCTTTTGCGGAGTGAAATCACTCCGCTGGAAAGTGGTATGAAGCTAATCCGGTATGTGTCGGATTGGGTAAAGTGTAAGCGCTCGAATGCGGTATCAACTCGCTCCGCAACCTCAGTAACGCACTTTGTGGCCTCGACCCATAGTTGGCGCACTTTTTTTGTGGTTTGATGATCGAACGCAGAGGCTCTGAAAAAGCATTGTACCCTGCAGTGCGGAAACTGTTCTCGTGTAAACAGGAAGCCTTTCTGGTATGAAACCAATCCGATATAGTTCAGCGAATCCGATATGAAGTGAATCCGGTATCGTGTAAACGGGGCCTTTCTGGAAATTTCGAGCAGACAGATTATACTTTGGAAAAATGATTGATTTTGGCGATTTGGTATTTAATGGGTAGCCAAAAGTCTAGCTTAAAGTAAGTTAGTAGAAAATGTTGGAAACATTTTTTTGTTATTTCATCTGCCACTTGATCGTGATCTTGCTGCCTTTTGGTTTATAAAAGATTTTGATAAAAGATTTCTGCAAATCAGGCAAACACGAACTTTTCATGTGTTCAATTTTTCATGCAAGCATAAAAATACAGCATGCGTTGGTATCATGAACAAAAGTGATGCTGACCCTTTCTCACTTGGTTGTACTTCTATCTTCTTCCTCAAGGCATTACAAATTATTTCGATTTCCTCTGAAAATATTTCAATTAAGATATCCAGTCAGTTAAATTTGTTTCAAAATTGATTATTAGAAATAACAGTGAGCTCACCGTTGATCTTGTTCAATTGACTTCTTCCTCTGTACCTCGACATACTGATGGAGATTCTTAACTTGTCCCTTTTCTTCATTTGATTTATTGTTGTTGGTTTGGAAGAGTCGTGGTTTGCTTAAATATTTCAAATGATACTTTCCATTGTCTTCATTCTATAATTTAGTGCAAAAATAGTTCTTACTTGGTTCGAAGATTACGTTAAAAAATCTCTTGAAGGGCTTAATGGAGTTTCATATGACAGAGGGGAACTGTTAAAACAATGTTTACTATATCCAAACAGTCAAACACTGAAAGAATTAACTTAACATGTTTTGAGGGTCCATTCTAGATGGTAGATCTGATGTTCTAAGTTTTGAAGCAAATTTAGACTCACACTCTCTTGTAGCAGCAGAGCACACAAAAATACATTTGTATGCTGAAATGCAGCTACAAAAAAGATACAAAAAGAAAACAATGACAGAAAAAACATAAAGATCCAGGACTACATTTTCAGATGTTATAATTTGCTTTCTTTGATATTTAATCTCGAAGCACTTATCAACATACTTTGATGTTGTTGATGCTAGCATAATACTATATTTTTGGGTGATAAAACTTGAATACTTTGTATCAATCTTCTGTGTCTATTTTGTAGGTCATAAATTAACGATAAGTATTAATATATTCCATGTCATGCTCAGTTTGATATCAGGCATGAAATTATGTCTGAACTTCTAACCAATTGTAACATAGGATTTGCAGTTAGCCAGTGTTTTGATAAAAGATCTAAAGTACATTTTCTAGAAGTTGTAGAAATCAGATGTATTCTTACTTCTTGAAGGGTCTGAGATTGATTTTGGGATTGTGACCAATAATCCGAGCCCCCAGATGATCTTGATGGTCTGTTCTGCATGCTACTGTTGTTTCTGAAACCACTCTGCGAGTTATTTCCAAATGGCACTACTTGTGAGTTGGAATTTTGAGAGTAACTCCAAACTTGGCTGTTTTGTTGACTGTCCCACATGTTTTCCCTGCAGTAAGAAAATTTAAGGTGATTTACATGGTACATTAAATGGTACAATACCTTGTACCATTTAATGTCAATATACTGTGGAAGGATTTGGTGAGACACGTATGGCATATCGTTTTGGGCATCTTCTGAAAACAGCAAAGCTTGTAGAAACTAAAATCCCATTCTTTAGTGCCATTCTACTGAAACGGTAGACTTTAGATCCTTTTGTATGAAAACCCGTTATTTTGGTCATTCTGTTTAATTGGTGAATTCTGAGAGTTTTGTCATGCTTTGCGCTCTTCTGAAAAACGGTAGAGATCTGAGGTGTCCGAGAGATCACAAGGAGCGGCGTTTGATGAAAAGAAATTTAATTGAATGAAAATTGTTTTAATTCCTTTCACCTGGGAATTGCAGAACGAAAGTACAAAGCAATTTAATGGTTTCAATTCGATAGTCCAAATACTTACTATGCTCATACTATGCTTACTGTGCTTACTATGCTTACTGTACTCTTCCATTTTCATGATACCCATTCTTTTGAATTTTTCTCTCAAAAGTCTGCCAACTCTACAGTTTTTTCAGAATGTGTACTCTTTTGATAACTGAGATATTTGTAAGTCTACCATTTGCAGAATATTTTCCGAGACTTGTGAGATGCCCAAAAGAATACGTTTTTCATTCCTTTATGAAAAATGAGGCATTTTTATTTTTAATGCCGGTCTATGTATGGTTTTTAGGGTTTGTGAGTTTTATTAGAGTTGTACTTGTAAATTGGTTTTTTAGCCTAAAAAAACCTACAATTTAGGTTAAAGGGCTTTAGTGGGGTTTGGGTTAGGGTAGGGTCAGTTTTGCAGAATTAAAGAGAATCGACGGATATAAAATCCCCGCGCGGAAGGGGTCTGGGTATTCTATTATTAGCCTATTGTATTTGATGATTTCAACACGTACGTGGATATTGTTTGGCCAGAGGAACAATAGCGTGCATAGGAGTTTTCTTTGTCCCATTTATAGATGCCCTCCACTTAGCTCCGTTGATTCACTTTAAGTTATATGTTAGTTGCCTGGAAAGGTATTCTCATTCATGTCCAATCAATAAAACCACAGCATTTAAATTTCCAAACAAACTCACTCAAAAATAGTAAACATTCAATGTCAAATAGTTTGTAGTGCAAACAGTTATATGCACTGTTGGACCCTTATTTCTTACCCTGGATCTGTAATGAACTCCCTTGGATCAACAACATTCTGTGAAAACATCTTTCTCTTATTTCTGCAGCCACTTGCTCTGTCTTTCAGCAGTCGAATAACTGTTTAGTGTTCAGCAGGCCTACTTTTTCTGACTGCAATTTGCTGACGCCACTTCTCACAATTTTCCCGCCAAAAATAGAGAGGCTACTTCCTCCGCAGACACCAAAAGTTCCAGCGCCTGTTCAATTCATTGACTCAATTCAATGATTCGATTGCCATGGTTGCTGCTTTTGTATTTGTAAACAATAGTGATGGCCATTTTGAAATAGCTGAGGTGGTGTGAAGAAATGACAGAGAAGAAATCAAAAGAAGCTGCTGGATAGAAGAGTGTCAGCAAAAGGTGAGCCATTGATGTTATTTTAATAAGAACAGTACTCTATTTCAATTCTCTTGTACTGTAGCTGTGTATTAGTATGATGGCCAAGGTCCACGCGCTGAAGTGTGCTTCCGTCGCGCACCATTTTACTTTTAGGCCAACATTCGTGAAGGTGGAGTTGCGGTTTTTAGCGCCAAGCGCTGGGATCGCAGAAGTAGAGAAGACCTAATCGAGTCCGCGACCCCTTGTCATGACGCTCAAGTAGTGGGGCTCTACCTCGGATTGAACCCTGTCCACCTGACTGTTCTGGCTGCAAAGTCAGACAGAGGATTATACGCCAAGGTATTCTAATGTTGTGTTGATGATCTGCACCAGAAAAAATTAGATTTTAGTAAAACAATGCTGGTGACAGCCAGTTAGTTGGCAGCAGAACAATGACAAAAGATAATGCCTAAATCACCATTCTTCATTTTATAGATAAATCCAGCAACAACAAACTTTGTGCAAGATTCTCTCGTTTTTATCAATGATAATCACGTCATACCAAAACTAAATTACAGAGAATATCAAAAGTCTGAGAAAATTTCTTCAAAACCACCAATAAAAATCAAGGAAAATCGTAGAACTAAAACTGTAAGGAAATATTGAGAATTAAAAAAAATCTATAGTAAATTTCCTTACTTTAAAAAGAATTGTAAGAATCGGGGAGCTGGGGTATGTTCCCGATCCCATATTATGCCTCGTTCGGTTCCTACCCTGTCCACCCCCCAGGTATTTGCACAAAAAATATTCCCGGCCCCCGGGGCATTTGACTGTAAAATTTTCCCTGGTCCCTGGGCATTTGACAACACCAGGAGCTTTTCGTATTATACAGTTACTGGGAATATAGCATGTTCTCAGTGCCCGGCCCCTGGCATTCGCCAAAAAACGTTTGCCCTGCTCCCTAGCATTTGTGCAAGAAATTTTTGTTGACCCCTTGGCTGCCCGGGGGATGGTTAGGGTAGGAAATGAACAAGACATTATTGGGGATTCTTCCAACAGGCGTTTTCGTAGCTGTCAGAAAATCATAATTATTGGAATTTTTTCAATCTGTGATCATCCAGGATTCTTACAATTCTAGCCACAGTTGTATTCACATNGGGCATTTGACTGTAAAATTTTCCCCGGTCCCTGGGCATTTGACAACACCAGGAGCTTTTCGTATTATACAGTTACTGGGAATATAGCATGTTCTCAGTGCCCGGCCCCTGGCATTCACCAAAAAACGTTTGCCCTGCTCCCTAGCATTTGTGCAAGAAATTTTTGTTGACCCCTTGGCTTCCCGGGGGATGGTTAGGGTAGGAATTGAACAAGACATTATTGGGGATTCTTCCAACAGGCGTTTTCGTAGCTGTCAGAAAATCATAATTATTGGAATTTTTTCAATCTGTGATCATCCAGGATTCTTACAATTCTAGCCACAGTTGTATTCACATGCGTTGGAAAAATTGCCAATTATTGGGGGCATTAATCCAACAAGAAAAAAGAGAAAGGAACTCAGATAGTTGTCTGCTGTTGACGCCATCTTGATACACAAGTACACAAGTACACAAGTAGACAAGCAGGCATGTGATCAATTAAAACTTCTTTTCAAACACGCATTACATCAATTTTCTCTATTCATGTGATCAGTTTGAATAACAGCCAATCATTTACCGAGAATTTGATGGATGTTGACAGGTTGGGTTACGCTGGCCTTATATATGGACACATTACCTTTAAAGTAGATTTCAGATGAGATTCATGATAATACAATATTACCCATGCATCAATGTAATTGTTGTTACTCGCGGGAATTTTCACCTGACATCTAATTTGAGACAGACTATATATATATGAAAGTGGACGCTTGGTAATGAGGCAATATGTGAAAACAATTCCAGATGTCCCAGACAAAACAGATTTCATCTTCACACTTCTTGTAAAATTTCCAACAATCAGTGACCATCCCTGATGATCGGGGATGCATCTTCAAAATAGAAATCATTTCTATTCTTACGATTAATTAACAAATATCCCCCATCATCAGTGAGATATGGGACACGATGCAAAATATGTTCACACTTATCATAAGAAATATAGGGATGGGTGCAAATCCCAAATTTGTACCATTCTTACAGCGAGCATTAACCAGGCTTTAGACTACTAACCTCTGAATTTTGGGTTCTATCAAAATGTTTAATCTCGCGTTAGCAACAATTTGTTTTCTTTATTATGGAATAACTATGCCACACAGCAATTAATGATTAATGATTATATTTGTATGGCTTTAATAAGATAAAAGGCTGTTATGGAAACCCCTGATCAATTAATTACTTAATTATTTATAACTTNCCAAAAAACGTTTGCCCTGCTCCCTAGCATTTGTGCAAGAAATTTTTGTTGACCCCTTGGCTTCCCGGGGGATGGTTAGGGTAGGAATTGAACAAGACATTATTGGGGATTCTTCCAACAGGCGTTTTCGTAGCTGTCAGAAAATCATAATTATTGGAATTTTTTCAATCTGTGATCATCCAGGATTCTTACAATTCTAGCCACAGTTGTATTCACATGCGTTGGAAAAATTGCCAATTATTGGGGGCATTAATCCAACAAGAAAAAAGAGAAAGGAACTCAGATAGTTGTCTGCTGTTGACGCCATCTTGATACACAAGTACACAAGTACACAAGTAGACAAGCAGGCATGTGATCAATTAAAACTTCTTTTCAAACACGCATTACATCAATTTTCTCTATTCATGTGATCAGTTTGAATAACAGCCAATCATTTACCGAGAATTTGATGGATGTTGACAGGTTGGGTTACGCTGGCCTTATATATGGACACATTACCTTTAAAGTAGATTTCAGATGAGATTCATGATAATACAATATTACCCATGCATCAATGTAATTGTTGTTACTCGCGGGAATTTTCACCTGACATCTAATTTGAGACAGACTATATATATATGAAAGTGGACGCTTGGTAATGAGGCAATATGTGAAAACAATTCCAGATGTCCCAGACAAAACAGATTTCATCTTCACACTTCTTGTAAAATTTCCAACAATCAGTGACCATCCCTGATGATCGGGGATGCATCTTCAAAATAGAAATCATTTCTATTCTTACGATTAATTAACAAATATCCCCCATCATCAGTGAGATATGGGACACGATGCAAAATATGTTCACACTTATCATAAGAAATATAGGGATGGGTGCAAATCCCAAATTTGTACCATTCTTACAGCGAGCATTAACCAGGCTTTAGACTACTAACCTCTGAATTTTGGGTTCTATCAAAATGTTTAATCTCGCGTTAGCAACAATTTGTTTTCTTTATTATGGAATAACTATGCCACACAGCAATTAATGATTAATGATTATATTTGTATGGCTTTAATAAGATAAAAGGCTGTTATGGAAACCCCTGATCAATTAATTACTTAATTATTTATAACTTTAACAATGTTGGTACCAGCTAAAATAGGATCTCAAATCATTTACTTTTCGTTATTTGCAGTTAACATGATGCATGATTACAATCAAGATGCTGTCTATGGAACATGGGTAAGTGTGCTATAATAGGAACAGTCCTAGACAAAGGGATAAGGCTCTTGCCTTGTACTGTTTGGCTACCTCCAACAATTTTTTTCTCAAGATTCCTACTGTAATGCCGTAAAATTGGTATCTCAGGAGGGGTCAAGTATGCTCGTCATCTAATCAGACAATCTACTAAATCTCTTAGCAACAAGCTAATACTATAACTATTGCTCAGGGAGTATTGCATACGTTTTCCAAGATGGTTTTGGAGCATGGGTCACAAAAGCTTTTGTTCTGGCTATGCCCCAGACCCCTCACTTCTCACGTGTTGGCTCTTCCTCCTACATCAAGAAGGTCCGCTGTGTTGACAAGCTGATCATTTTCCTTTTCCTTCTCCAACTGATCACTGTCTTCCTCTTCCACCAATGAATACAGTACTTTATTCCATATTTTTGTTCCTTGCTTTCAGCAACCTCAAATGAGCTCCGTCGCCAAACTGTAAACAAATCTGTAAACACCATTGTTTTAGGCACGTGTCCATTGTTTTCTGCAGTTTGTTTGGTGGCAAGCCACGAAGCCACCAAAAAGTGACCTTTACAAATCCACTATCCAAACAATCGTAAAATATATCAACCTTTGGATTGTTCCTCTGTGAAGTACAAAGGATTTATCTTGAAAATCATGTTTTGATTTTTGAAAAAAGATGAAAAGTTTTTGTGATATTGCCTATCAAAAACTACAAAAGCTCTGTTTCGACCGAAATTTGGAGATGGAGCCCCTTAAATTATTTTATTTTATAAAGCCAAGAGAAAGACCACAAACCTTTTGATTTATTTCACATATTCATTTTGATAAAGATGCATTATTGTGTGTAATTAAGGCCAAAAGACCAGTTATTAAGACTTAAATCACGTTTTAAATGAAAATAAATGAGACAGTCCAGCTGTAGGCAGACTAAAATAATCATTGTTCTTTTTGAAACTGTGAGCTTTGAAATAGACCCCACTCAAGGTTATTTATGTCAAATTTTATCCAAAAAATTATAGGGCCAAAAATGTTACCATCGTGCAATCTATGACGGATGACGCACCACCCGTGAATCTTGGCAAAATCTAGCTTCATATTACTATTTACAAAGCCCTAGTATACTTTCTAATGATGTGCAAGAGATCTAAAAAATTTGAGAAACAGAAAATGTCCTAAAATTCCCAGGATACTAAACCAACATTTTTGATTAAGTACTGTAACCAAAATTTTACAATGCTTGCAAGAAGTTCTACTTGCTAAGTTCTTTTAAATGATACCTCGTTCGCAGTATCTTGCAAATTAATGGTAGTTCTACGGCCAAAAACACTTTTACTCTACATAGTTTCTGGCTCTACTTTAATATTGGAATGGAGTTGACGGGTTTTGGAAAGCAGCAAATCGCTCCTCATTAGAGTTTTAAAAGCTTCGTTTAGTCATACCTCTTTTTCCCCTCTTAGTATCCAACTGGATTTCATGGGCACTTCAGAAGCAAGTCGAGACAAGAATTTACAATTCCATACCGACAGAGAGCAAAACCTCACCCCCCAGCGAAATTCTTAGACAGAGCATCCGTACGCTCAAATGATCATCTCTTTTCAAGACATGACAACAGAAATTCTCATGCAAGTACAATGGGTGATTTGGAGTCTTACTTTACTCATGTAAGTATACGTAGACCATATTACTGTATGTACGATAGAGTTGCATCAATACAGTATCATAGCAAGTGGGATATTTGCCATTGTACTGGGACTGGGGCTTGATGAATTGATACGAAGATATTGATAATAGATGAAATATATAGCCTTGACTATTACGATTAATGCATTGATGAATTAATGCATTTGATGAATTGAGACTGAGAATTCTGAAAGACAGCAAAAACAATAGGTTCGTAATGAAATTTGATCACCGACTGTATATCTAAAAGAAGGTGAAAGGGGATTTCCCGCAAAATATGACTAGGAAAATAGGTTCGAGGACTTCCCGCAGGACCCAAAGGTGGCGTGAGCCCAACCAATTGGGATGTACACAGGATAAAATTAGTTGCCAGAAGGTATACCTAATTGTTTACATCGTTTTTGGTCAAGAATAAATAATGATCTGTGAAAAGTGTGGCGGACATATCCACCCTAGTTCAACCTATAGCAACGTCCCTGGCAAACTCTCTTAGCAAACTCTTGAAATGTTACTTTGTAAGTGTGAGCAGTTATCAGAGTTAAAATAAAATAAAATTGCTAGTACTGAAAATTAAAATGATTGCGTTTCTGCAAGTTTTACTAATACTACCGTATATATGACTAAACCGGCTCCCCCATCCTACATAAGTGGGAATGAGGAGGGTGGCTAGCAACCCAGTAGGATTAAAAACAAAACCTAACAAAGGGCGGATGAGCTCTTCCGAGCCAACGGCCAGCTGGCTCGAGATGGTGTCTCAATAAAAACTTTCTGGAGAAGGCAATCGGAGACCACTCCAGTATGCTTTCCAAGAAAATCATGGTTACGTTAAAACCATGACCGCCCACGTTCTGAAAGAATATGGTACCTAGAGAGAGATATAGAGCAAGGCTGTTTAAATTGTACAAGAAAGGAGTCTCGGTCTTAGCATCAAGTCTAAGCCGATATACTTCAGGAGTTATTATGGCTTTATACCCAATGCAGTCGGCAGTAGCATGAGCGATTTAACTCCAAGTGTGTATCATATCAGTGTAAAATTGTTATCAGTAGTGAGCCACCTCATCCTATTGTTTGAGTGTTTTGAGCTTATCTTTAGTTGGTAGTGACCATCTTATCGCTGGTCCGTGAATTTAGATTGTTTTTAGTATTGGGCCACCTTAAGTTCAGATCCACGTTAACGGTAAACTTGCCATCTACACTTAAGGTGGCTCACTACGGAAAAATGTTAAATTTGTAGACTAGCGATAAGGTGGCTCACTATAAGTAAAACCAAGTTAAAAACAATAGGTTAAGGTGGCTCACTACTGATACAATTTTACACTAACACACACTTATTGTCCTATTGCTCATGGTAGAAGTGGTCAGTATGAAAGACATGGTATGGACTGATAAACCCAAAATTTAACACCTAAAAATTCTAAAGCCCAAGGGTTTCTAGCCTGCGTGCAGACTTTTTGGTTACTGGGGAGGAGGGGAAAGAAAGGAACTACAAAGTCTGCGCAACGCCGTTAATTTTCTTGTTTTCAAATTTTCAATGTGATTGCGCAAGCGAGATGCCCTTTGTTTTCTTTTGTTAGGATAGCCAATCAGTATCGAGTCCTCAAATCCCAGGACCCAATAGATTTAACGAAAGACAGTCTGTATTGTCTTTTTTACAAAGCGAGAAAAAGTTCATTGTCATCAAAGTACTCCGTAGTGGAACAAAATGGCGGATCGCGAAGGGAAGCAGCCCGGAAGCAGATAAGATTATCGTGTAAACATGTTAAAGATTGGGATGAATCGAAGTTTCAGAGTGGCCTAAATCATGTCCAACGCATTTTTAAGATCCATCGGATCCTTGATGAGCAGAAAATTGTGATGAAGAAATTTCTTCAAGGAAGCAACGTGTACTTCAGTGCACCGATTGGTTTTTTAGAAAGTCTCTCGTCTTTCAGAGTTTGCCTTTGATCCTTTGATTGCTGAATGTATGTTGGACAGACCACTTTTCACAAGCATTGTGCTGGTGATTTGCCCGTTACAAGCCATGATTGATCAAGTTAAATTCCTCCGTGATTCCATCGGCCTAAAT
>REGM01000154.1:522802-546138 GCA_004194415.1 Aurelia aurita | reverse complement strand
AAATTATTCAAAACCTTTAGCAGATAGCTAGGCGAATGTCTAAAAGGAAGGTTGACTTTGAAGAAGCGACGAGCAACTCACAACCGACAGAGTTTGTGCTGCTAACTACGAAATTATCGATGCAAAGGCAAGTTTTTCACAGCTTTCTTGGCCTAAATTTTTATTTTGCTTTTAAAAACAGCACGTGCGTGTGTTTATTTCATAGGTTTAGGTCTGACTGACAATTGCTACCTATCCTTTCCCTACTCACTATCGTGAGGTAGAATAGAGGAGCAATTTCATGCAAATTTTTGCAAATTTCCTATAGATTCCTATAGAAATTTTCTGAACATTTACCCCAAAACAAGATGGCGTCGTGTTTCAACGCTGCTGTGACGTCATGCCGTCTGTATCAATAACAAGAGCTGCAGCAGTGTAGAAAACGATATGTTATCTTGTTCCCACTGCATGCAGAAATTTCAACCACTTAAACTTAGATTGAGATTGCAGTCGTAGTTTGAAATTGCAGCTAAGATTGCGTCGTCTATAACAGTGTAGTACTGTCGTTGCTTAGGAACAGAGTAGTACCTGTGTGAGGTACAATCTGTACGTAGCGGCCTCCCCAAAGGCTACGTATGCACAGAGAATGCATCGCAGCAAGCGCGCTTCTAGGCCATGGCAGAAGGACACTGTAGATAAAAAGCAGTTTCATCAATCTAATCGGTACCTTGTCTGAACTACATTAATTTTGCCTTCTAACCAATGGTTCTGCCGCTTGAGATATATGTCAAGTTTTTTAAACCTTGAGAATCAAGCGACAACAACGACAACAACGAATCAACAACGACGATAACAACGAAGCGACAACAACGTATCAACGTATCAGCCTTCTGTAAAGCAGTCCTCTCGACTGATGGTTAAAACATTTTTATTTATCTTATTTAGCAGCTGAACTGTTGGCCTCACACTTCTCGTATAAAAGTGTAAATAAAACACTTCATGCTCACCTTCTGAATTATAGTCGGTCTCAAATTAGATGTCACACGAAAATGCACGCGGATAACAACAATTAAAGTGTTTGGCATCCGTAATTTTACGTTATCGTAACATCTAATTTGAGACAGACGTTAGATGAATAAAATTCGCAATGCAGATGTTTGGACCTAGGATATGACGTAAACATGATGGCAGAAGGACACTGAAGATAAAAACAGTTTCATCAATCTAATCGGTACCTTGTCTGAACTACATTAATTTTGTTTTATAACGAATGGTTCTGCCGCTTGAGATATATAACCGGCTTTTGAAATCTTAAGAATTAAGGCCCTCACTGAAGCGACAACAACGTATCAACGTATCAGCCTTCTGTAAAACAGTCCTCTCGACTGATAAAAAATAATGAAACTGAAATGAAATGAAATATCAATGCAGTCCAATCAGTAGCGTCAGTTTCAGTTGAGTCCAGAAAAACGTAACACTAAAAGTTATAAACCACTAACCAGTTGCTGTTGCCAAAATAATCCAAAATTTTCCTTGGTTCAGTATAAAACTTACTAAACCTTCCTCAAATATGACATTAGCCAGCAAAACCTTCCTCCGGCTCGCAGCCGTGGGTCCATGACTTTTTCTGGACTAAGAGTTGAGGGGCTTCTGCAATAAGACTACACAAGAACTCAGAAGTGACTAACTCAGAGAATACCAAGAAAACAATGATACATGACAACAAGGTTATGTTAAAGACTAAGCAGAAGAGACAAGGAGATGAAATGACCAATCACCAGTTGACTTAATAAAAATTTATCCCCGCAGTGACTAGTGTTTCGTAATCGGAGCTTAGACAAGCGTTTCGCACAATTTAATGCTCATTTGAGCTTCTTAAAGAACCCTGGGTGGGCAATGACGAAACAGAATTGAATTTTGTAAGCAATCCGTCTTGTAACTGAAAATGAGGTTTATGATATTATGCTAAGCTTGAAGCATGTTCATATATTGAAAAATATATCAAGCACAAGGGTACTGTGACGCAGTGGTTTAATCCTCTGACTTTGCAGCCAGAACAGTCATGCGGACAAGGTTCAAGTCCACTTCAAGCCCCACCATTGAGCGTCATGACAAAAGGGGTCGCGGACTCGAATAGGTCTTTTCTACTTCTGCGATCCCAGCGCTTGGCACTAAAAACGCAACTTCACCATCACCAGTGCAAATTTAAATCTATGCTAGAAGCTGAATTCACAGTGGAAGCGATTCCCTAACGGTCCAGAAGATGCTCGCCCGTCACAAGCCGCATCCCTATTTTAGGCGGTAGCAGTGGCTAGAAAAACGCTTCAGACATTTCCCTACCCTGGGTCCCACCAGAGCATCAACAAAAATCATAAAGAGACGAATGAAAAATGAAAAGAAAAAATTAGAGAAGAAAAGAAAGCCTTTTCTTTTCTCCTCTTACTTTTTTCTATTTTTTCTATTTTTCTCTTTGTTATAATTTTTGCTGAGGCCCTGGAGCCCAGGGCAGCCTTTACCGGTTTACCCTTCTTCTCAGCTATTATTGCAAACTATTGGAAATAGTGCAAGCACAAAAGTTACTTGATTACCTTGATACAGGAATTCCTTTCATTTTCTGTATTAGTGCCCCACAGACCCTTTCAAGGTTAAAATTCTTGAAGATGCGGAGAGGCGTTTGCAAAGGGGACTGGGAATAGGGTGTCTTCGTGTCAAATTGAAAGAAAAAGGAAAAACGCTTTCCAGAAAGCCTTTTTGTGAAAAGCTTATGCTGTTTTCTCCTTAGATTGCGAATATTGATTACTCCTCATCATTAGCTGGTTTTAAAAACGAAGACCTTTAGCTGAAAGTTCAGTTTTAGGCCTATGTTATGATCTGCAACAAACCAACGAATTATAGGAGGATAAGTCTCTAAAATGTTCAAAGATGTCCGCCAAACCTCAAAACGTCTCGATATTTACATGAACAAGAAAATCTCTATGCGACAAGGTACAACTTGTCATTTGTCCAAATGGTTCATCTCATAGACTGCGAGATGTTTCAGCACAGATTTTGAGCCAGACAGGAACAATGACCTTTGCAGATAGCTATGTTATGAAGGGATTTTGCTGGTATGAAAACGCTTAAACGCAGCATGTTTAATGAAACTGATTTACTCTAGTTTTCAAGAAAGCAGCTGGCTGCTGGCAAAATAACATATATCATAAAATTTATCTCCACTGTCCACTTCTCGTTGGAATCTACAAGGTGCAGGGATGGCTCAGTGGTAGAGCCCTGGCATACCAATCCGGTGGTTGGTGGTTCGAGTCCCAGTCTTGCCTTGGTAAACCTGCTACCTAAAATGAGGAGACTCGTCAGCTCTTTTTGTAATTTCATGCTAAAAGGAATCGCAAGGTGTGGTCACATCGAGAGGAAGGGACGGGTCACTGCTTCGATTAGTTTAGCTTCTCAGCGTTCCTAAAAACTACCTTCAGGTGATAGGTAGGAACAAAAATTGGACGTAGACACTGTCTAATAGACAAGAGGTAGCTGATGACGTGAAAGAACAGAAAGAATATACATATTTTGGCTAATTACCGCCTTTTTATTCTAAAGTCTGCAGCTCCATTCCGCTGTGTCATTCCATCAATTAGCCAAAAGGTCTACGTTCAGGTCCTGGCTGGTTTCCGTATCAAAACGAGGTTTTACCAAATTTCATTATAAAATGGGAGTGTTCACCGTAGCGCGAGCCTGTAAATCTGAGGCGCCAGTAAATATGAGGTTTGCCTGTAAATATGAGGTCGGTAAGATGAAACGCATTATTCGTAGGTGACAGGCAGTCATAATCTATTGTGACGCCGACAAAGGCGAAACACAAGGTCACGATTCAAAGGAAACAATGGGCTTTTCCGGGGGTCAACGGTCTTTGGTTTTTGGCCGAATGTACATCGTTCTGACAGTTACGAAAGTAGGAAAGTTAGGAAAGTGAAAGTTGGGATTNTAAAATGAGGAGACTCGTCAGCTCTTTTTGTAATTTCATGCTAAAAGGAATCGCAAGGTGTGGTCACATCGAGAGGAAGGGACGGGTCACTGCTTCGATTAGTTTAGCTTCTCAGCGTTCCTAAAAACTACCTTCAGGTGATAGGTAGGAACAAAAATTGGACGTAGACACTGTCTAATAGACAAGAGGTAGCTGATGATGTGAAAGAACAGAAAGAATATACATATTTTGGCTAATTACCGCCTTTTTATTCTAAAGTCTGCAGCTCCATTCCGCTGTGTCATTCCATCAATTAGCCAAAAGGTCTACGTTCAGGTCCTGGCTGGTTTCCGTATCAAAACGAGGTTTTACGAAATTTAATTAAAAAATGGCGCGAAAAAGTCAGTCGACAGGACGGGAAAAAGTATTGAAGATGGAGATGTTTCGCTGTTGTTTGGAAAGATCAGATAGCACAAAGATGGACTTGAATATTGATGAAATGGGGATATGGAAATGCAATGGATGGATGAGGGCGCTGTGAAAATGTGACCATCCATGGTATTACTCTGCACAACAACATATAATCCCTGACTATCTAGGAGGCCTAGGGTAGGCCTAAAAGGTTCAAAAATCCATTTCGTCACGGATAGCGGAATTTGGTTTGGATTCCAACTTTTGATACCGCCTCTCCCCCACCTTAACGGACATATAAACAAAGAACAACTTAGGATTACCTACCTTACTAAGAGTGTTATCGAGATTGATATAAACATATCCGTGAGCAGCATGCAAGACTTCTTTTTCAGACTCTTTCTCCTTCTGTTTGACGTTATCCAGTCAATGTTGAAAGTTTGAAAAATATGATTGAAAAATTGTTAGAGTCCATTATTCTGTCACGCTTAATAGGTTCTTGATAAACCCCCTCCCCCCAACAGCCAAATTCTGCTATCTGTGTTGACGAAACAGATTTTTGGACTGCCACTAAATTTTTCAGATTAGCCAAATCCCAGTGGCCATTTCACACCACACAGGTGGAAACAATTGTAGTGAAATACAACATGGTGGTATAAAATTGTGGTATTGCATTTTGAAGCATTTCACAATTTTACTGATATACAGTAACAAAAAATGTGGGATAATATGAACACCTGTGGTATTTCTTGTTTCATTTCATGCAGAATTTTTTTGTTCATCTTATACCAGGTTGGAAAGTTTGTTGAGTGCATTCCAAATGTAAATTAATGTAGCAAGATTGCACATGAGCTACTTTCCACTATGTTTTTACCTATTTTTAAGCAGAAATTTCCATCAGCTTTACACACCACACAAATTTTTAAAAATTTGTGGCCCAGACATTTTGACTACAACCCAAATATATTTGTTGTGCAGTACAAAGATTCTAACCTGGCTTATACTGCATGTTGTATTTCACATCTCTGTTCTATCTGTGCCAGAGAGCCACCTAACAATTTTGGTACTCTTTCACAATTGGGCACAATGTTGCCTGATTTTGCAACACCATTTAAATTAATCCTTTTTGAAAAGTTGCATGATGGACCAATTAACAATATATACAAGACTGTACTCTTTGTTTCTTTCGTCGGGAAG
Organism: Aurelia aurita; assembly: GCA_004194415.1. Taxonomy (NCBI): domain Eukaryota; kingdom Metazoa; phylum Cnidaria; class Scyphozoa; order Semaeostomeae; family Ulmaridae; genus Aurelia; species Aurelia aurita. The sequence continues at coordinate 540,596 of REGM01000154.1, read as the reverse complement.
TGAAGTGTGGTTGGGATTAAGAAATGAACAATTTAATCTACTATTTTCATCAAAATGGTACAGGGAAGATTTTCCCTGAGCACAGCAAACTGTTAAAAAACTTGGAAAAGAACTGTTAAACAATTTTATATATTTCTCTTTTAGCTGTGACATCCAGGGTGGAAAGTATGTAATACTTGCAAACTCTTGTGCGCAGTTTAAGCTTGTGTGCACTTCCTCCAACATAATTGGTAGCTTGAAGCTAGAAGCGCGTAGCTGATTTACCCTAATCCAACTTCCAACTACCAATCATAAGTTCCCAATTTTTTAATCGTATTAGCTGACTTTCCACTCTGGCTTGTCACCCTATCAGAATCTTCTTTCTAGAAGGTCGACAGTATACTATCAGGTAGATGTAGATGTAGACAGCAAAAAATGCAGTCTGGAACATATATTTCTTACTGTGGGTTTATGCTTTTCTTGAGAGCAGATTGAGCTGCGCATAAATTATGATGTACTATTGGACAGTGTTCTGTGCTGAAAGTTGGGCCTGTAGCTCAATTCAATAGTCGTCTGTCCTAGGCTACCTCATAAAGTTTGCATTTTAAAGTGATTACTTGGTAAGTAAAATGCTAATTTGGACATGAGAGGTCCTAAATTGCAAGTGAAGATCTCATTTTTATTGTAAAGTTCAAACGCACATTTTTAAAATGAGGCTTGTCTCCACAAACTGTTCAAAAACTTTCTACTTTTTCTGGACACTTGGTAGAAATTTATCACCACTCGAAAACCAGAGCCAAGCACTGAGGGCCTAACATAGGTACAGAGAAACGCTTGGAATGAAAGGATATCACAGCCCAAGATTTTAATTCGAAGACACAAATGCAATAGAAACAGGGAAGCTTACATTAAACAGGAAACAGGGATCATCAGGGAAATCTTTTATTCAAAATAAGATATTTAACTATGAACAAAATGACTGATATCTTTCAGTGAAAAGTATGCTAAAGGCCTGAATTTTTTGATTTTAGTGAGAGCTCGTTGAAATGTTCATTACCAATGTGATGGTTCTTGAGAATTGAGATTCTCTATTGTTCGAAGATTCTAATTAAAAACGTTGTGGAAACTTTTGTTGAAAACCACTATGCTACGAGTGTCTCAGTTCAACTTTGTTAGGCCTTCAGTGCTAAGCTCTGGTTTTGTAGTGGCTGGAAATGTCTACTTTGATGATAAATATTTCCATAACCAGGTCATAATTGTCGGTCAGTAATATATCAAACTTTAAATTAACTATTAATTAATGCATTAAACCACATTTCAAATTCATTCTCAACCAAATTGTCGTTATCAGGGTTTGAAAAAGTCTTTTTGAAGTTTTTCAGGACACCCAGCAGAATTATTGGGATTGAATCTTCTGTTATCTTTTGAATATTTATCAAAGCCATGAAACACATAGCACGGGATGCGAAAATAGAAGGCCAATTCTCCTGCCCTTGCCCTGCTGCAATGTCGCTTCTGTTTGTAGTGCCACAGGGGGAACTGGAGGGGACGAATCTCTTTGCTTCTTGCAAATATGTTGGCTTTCAGTTCATTGAAATCAAAGGAGAAAACTGTTGAAGATTGGGGTCAAGGGTTTAATTTTTATGTTTTGATGATGTGCTCCTGAAGAAGGGTTGTGTTGGGTCTCTGGTCTCCTATAAGCATGTCCTCTACCTCACGTCCAACTGAGTAAATATTGGCTTTTACTAACTTTAGATATTCAGGCAGTCTTTCTTGGCATCCTTCTGTCTCTCTCACATTTTTGGTATCCTAAATCTTCCTTTTTTGTTTGTTTCTACTTAGCAGCTGAAGGTAGCTTTTTAAGAACACTGAAGCTGAGCTTATCGAGGTCAGTCAGTCAATCAGTTATTTGTTTTAAGTGGGCTGTCAGGATTTTCTAGCTACTTAAAGCTAATTTAGGCCCACTATGCATGCCGCATCCAGGCATGGGACCCCAAGTTTAACGTCCCTTCCGAAGGACGGCGAAGTGAGTTGCAAGGTCAGTCCCCGGGTCAGGTCAGGCCTCCCAGGTCGCCCATCCGGAGTGGAGTTTGACCTCACTCGACCGAGCTTAACTTCAGTCACCTGATGAAAACTGTATAAGCCCGGTATTGTGTGTCCTGGTCCTTCATCTCGATATTACCACACCTCGTGATTCCTTTAACTTGGACTGCAGAAAATTGATCACTCTCCTCACTCTAATGTATGTATGTATGTACTTTTTTGCATCAAAAATTTTAATTAAATGTAATATAAATTTAAAGAAAATAGTTATAGCTATATTGAGTGGTCGCTATAAATAGGCTACGAAAACGCCCACGCACCCATTGTTTCTTCAGTTACACAATGAAACGGCACTTGGCAACAGTATCAAATACATTAGACTATATTTTTAACTTGGTCCGGGCCAGCTTTTAACTATGTCGATTCCCTTTAAGAAACTAAATGGATCTAATTACAGGTGTACAATATAATATGAATATAAGAAGTTAAAATTTAATCTAAGAACACCTCCCCGTTTGAAATGGCAGGGATAGCATCGAAAGGTCAATGCGAACTGCTTTCCATAATGGTCCTTCCAGAGGTGTTATTGAAAGAAAAGTTTTCACGAGAGAAAAGAAACAAAATATTTGTGTGTCAAAAGTTGAAAGTAATGTTGCATTCTTAAGAATGTTAAAGTTATTTTGCAGCTTTTGAATTTCAAGAATATATATAGGGGCTGCTGTCTTGATTTTGGAGGTCTTTAAAGAATTTGTCCTTGATCTTATGTTTGAAACTGTTGACATTCTTAGCAGATTTTAGGTCATAGTGTGGACTGTTCCAGATCTTAGGTCCTACGTATTAGAAACTATTTTGCCCTGTAGCAGATTTTCCAGCGTGGGGACTCAAACCACCAAACTTCAGATTTGTATTGTTTTTCTGTGACCACACAAACGTGACTCAGAGGCCTTTTTAAGCTTCTATACCTTGACCTGCACTAAAGGACCACACTTATTCCATGGGTAGTTAGACACCGCAGTTGTACTTACTTACATTGCCTTCATCATAAGAGTGATTCTGTTTCCTATCCTTTTGTCAGTTCTGTTGTTAAGGAGGCTCTGTTGTTAAGGAGGTAGCGAAAGAGAGAAGGAAGGAAAGAAAAAGTTTCTTTCCTTTCTTTCTTTCGCTATCTCCTCCGCATAACATAAATGTTTTCCTCCGCAAAAGCATATTAGTTGCGGCGCTCCTCCATAAAAGCACACATGCAGCGTCTAACCACCCATGCTTATTTTAGTCCTGACATATAACAATTCTTCTCTATAATCAGCTACGTCACTACGGAATCCCATGAGAAGCGGGCGCATGCGCTACAAGTCATTGCGGACTTCGCTACGAGTCATCAAGACGTCTTTTTTGCAAGCTCCGATTTTATGCGAAAGATTGGTAAGTTTTTCATTTCACTTTTCTTTCTAACTTGATTCAAACCGAGTCGAACACTATTAATTTAGTTCCGTTACAAATTTATTTGCGATTATCCGTTTTTTATACATATTTCTCTAGAAAATGTCAGAATCAGAGGATATAAATGTAGCTGAGGATGGAACGGTGCGGCAGGAACCTCCATTAGAAACCACGCCTTCCATTGACCCTCAGCCTTCGATTAATCGAACTTTACTAGATATTAATACAAATATGGGTAACATGGCGGCTCTACTACAACAACTGTCCTCGGGTCCCTTGCCAATTGGCCACCGGCCATTCCAACATATTTCCACCGGAATATATCCGTCCACCGGACAAACTACCTTGCCCACCGGGCTTACTGCCTCATCGTCCACCGGACTAAACCCGAACAATAAGCGACAGTTATCAGACCCTGATGAATCTGAGCCACCAGCAAAACGTAATGTTACTGATGATGCTGACGAAAGCATTAGTATTCATGCTGACGATGATGCTGATTCACTTGTTGGTGATGCCCATGACCTGTTAGCTAAAACTACTAAAACTAAGACTAATGAACAAGGGGCTGAGACACAAAATACTTCCGACCCCATCGCAGCTGAATTTCTTGATAGCTTGGCCAAAGCCCTTGAAACCTCTGACGACCTTGGCACAAATATTAATGACAAATTGGCCGAAATAATTAACAAACGTTGGGGAAAGACATTAACTCCTGAAAAATTGAAAGTCATTTTAGACAAGTATAAACGTCCAGCCAACTGTACTTCACTGTATCCCATAAAAGTTAACAAAGGTGCATGGGAACATCTTAAGTATACCAAGAAACAGGACGATCTTAGGCTGGCTAACATGCAACAAGTTTTGCGGAAAGTTGCCTGCATAATGTCGCAAACTACGGACTTTCTCCTTGCACAGGCCTCTTCCTCCCCAAATCACGAGGAATTTAATAAACATATCTCACAATCAGTGGATGCTTTTGCACTCTTGGGTCACCTGACCGGAAACATTTCGTCTCTACGACGAAGCACAATGAAACCACTCCTAAAACCGGACTATCAAGCACTTTGTTCCTCGCTCACTGAAATCCCACACGGACCTTACCTTTTCGGCGATGATTTGAATAAGCAGCTCAAAGAAGCTGAAGAATCAAATAAGGTCGCGAAGGCTTTCAAGGGAAATTTCAAACCTCGCTTCAGACAGCAACCCCAAAGCCAAAACCCCTCCCAGCAAAACAATGCAAGGCGTGATTTTTTATGGAGGGGCAACCAGAATCAATTCCGGAAAAAGCAACCGTACCAAGGGCACAACCGGTTCCAACAGAAATCCGGCCCCAATCAGCAACAACAAGGGAAAAAATTCTGATTGATTTGGAACAAGTAACTGTAAGTGAATTTCTTGATTATTTACCTTCCCTAGTATCTTTACTTTTGCATGAGTGTGATAATTTCAGAGCTGGTAGGGTATCAAATTTTCTACCAGAGTGGAAGTCACTTACATCGGACCCAGATATTCTTTCCAATGTTTCTGGGGTAAAAATTGAATGTGATTTTCTGCCAGAGCAACCTGCTCGTAACAAATCACATTTTAATCAGACTGAATTTCATATCATTCAGAAAGAGATTGAAACATTGATATCAAAAGGTGTTCTGGAAGCAACGTCACCATCAGCTGGACAGATAATTTCGCCTATTTTTCTACGTCCAAAACCGGACGGAACACACAGGATGATACTCAATCTCAAACAATTTAACCAGTGCGTGACTTATCGACATTTCAAAATGGACACATTGAATACCATCACTAACTTAATGACGCCCGATTGTTTTATGGCATCCTTAGATTTGAAAGACGCCTATTATAGCGTCTATATTGCCCCTGAAGATAGAAAATATCTCAGGCTTGAATTCAATCACCAATTATTGCAGTATACGGCATTGCCAAATGGGCTTTCTTCTTGTCCACGCACTTTCACTAAAATTCTAAAACCAGCTTTGTCAACCCTTCACAAAGAAGGACACATCGCAACTGCTTATATTGATGATATTTATCTGCAAGGCGACACTTTTGATGAATGCTTAAAAACTGTAATCAAGGCAATTAAGCTGTTTACCATGCTGGGTTTTATTATTCACCCACGTAAATCAGCTTTTATTCCAAGTCAGGAAATAAAAATGCTTGGGTTTACCCTAAATTCAAAGGATATGATTGTAAGCCCTACACAGGACAAGAAAGATAGCACAGTAGCTCTTTGTTCAGCAGTTCTCCAACGTAAAACGCATTCAATTAGAAACGTTGCGCAAGTTTTGGGGAAAATTGTTGCTTGTTTTCCAGGGGCGTTGTTCGGGCCTCTTTTCTACAGGCATATAGACCATGATAAAACTATGGCGCTAAAACAAAATAAAGGCAATTTTGACAAAGACATGATTTTATCCTTTGATGCTAAAACAGAAATTAAATGGTGGATTGAAAACCTAGCCAGGGTCTTCAGGCCATTAACACGTGATCATGCATCAATGGAAATAAAAACAGATGCCTCCCTCCAAGGTTGGGGAGCTTATTGCCAAAATATCTCCACCGGAGGATTATGGTCATTTGAAGAGCAACAACACCACATAAATTACTTAGAAATGTATGCCATTTTCTTAGCTTTGAAAACATACGCAAATGACCTCAAAGATAGGCATATTAAAATTTTGTCAGATAACACAACAGCCGTACTTGTTCTATCTCACATGGGTACAAGTCGTTCAATCACATGTAACAATTTATGCAAACAAATTTGGCTTTGGTGTATTGAACGTAACATCTGGTTAACAATTGCGCATATTCCAGGCAAACAAAACATTGAAGCAGATAGGGAGTCACGGCGTTCTGCTAATACTTCTGCAGAATGGCAGTTGAACTCTAAGTTTCTGGAGTCATGTCTAACTGATATAGGTTTCACACCATCAGTGGACTTATTTGCATCAAGGCTCAATAAACAATTTGACAAATTTGTCTCTTTTAAACCAGAGCCAGAAGCTTTTGCTATAGATGCATTTACGCTTGACTGGTCCAGGTACAAATTTTATGCCTTTCCGCCTTTCAGTATGATAACCAGAATGCTCAAAAAGATTCACCTAGATCAAGCAGAGGGAATTTGTGTGCTACCAAACTGGCCTACACAACCATGGTACCCCACAGCAAGAAAACTGATGAAATCGAAGCCAATCATATTAAAACCAACTCGGCGATTGCTTCACCTACCATCGAGCCCTTCAGAGCATCATCCCCTCTGCCACAACCTTCACCTCATGGTTTGTCTCTTATCAGCCAAAAAATAAGTACCTCAGATTTGTCCAGCTCCGCCCAAAATATTTTACTCTCATCTTGGCGGCCTGGAACCCTAAAACAATACAAATCTTATCTTGACCGTTGGCAAACCTTTTGTGCTCAAAATTCTGTTGAGGTTTTCAACCCTACACTTGAGCAATGTATCGAATTTTTAACGACTTTATTTAACAGTGGTCTTGGCTACAGTGCTATAAATACAGCGAGATCTGCACTATCTTCTGTAATAACTTTGTCAAATGGTTTACCTATAGGTGAACATCCGACTATTCGTAGATTTCTAAAGGGCGTGTTTGAGATCAGGCCCGCTCTGCCAAAATACACCGCCATATGGGACGTTGGAAAACTTTTAGATTACCTAAAAACATTTCAATCTGCATCCCAATTAAGTCTCAAGGACTTAACGCACAAGACAGCAACGCTCTTGTTCTTGTTGACTGGTCAACGCTGTCAGACAATTCACAGCATAGAGCTTTCTGGGATCCAAAGTCTCCCGGACCTGTTTCGTATCACAATTTTGCAACCCGTTAAAACATCAAAACCAGGGAAACATATTCAACCTTTGGAATTAAAAGCATTTGCTACTGAACCAAACCTTTGTATTGTTTTACATCTATCCGAATACATTAAACGAACAAATAGTCTTAGAGGTTCACATACGAAACTCTTTTTAAGTCACCAAAAGCCACACAACCCTGTTTCACGAGACACAATATCTCGATGGGTGAAATCAACCATGAAATTGGCTGGCATTGATACAAATGTTTTTACAGCACATAGCTGCAGATCTGCCTCGACTTCAGCTGCTAAAGCATCTGGCCTCTCTTTGAGTGAAATTTTCAAATCTGCTGGTTGGTCCAATGCAACTACTTTTGCCAGATTCTATGATAAACTTTTAATTTCGGAAAACTTTGGACAATCAGTTTTGAGTAATATCGAACAATAACGATTTATATTGACTACTAACAATAATAACATATACCTTATTATCAGATTGTTGTTGAAACTGAAAATTCAGTTTTATTTATTGCCCATTTTACTTGCTACTTGGGTTTGGAATTACAGGGCTTTAAAGTCTCATGGGATTCCGTAGTGACGTAGCTGATTATAGAGAAGAATTTAAAAATTAAACGAGACTTACCCAGTAAGTTGAAGTTTGATTGGAATTCTTCTCTATCATCAGCAGGAACGGAGGAATCACATGCCCTCCCTTTTTTGAGAGCCCAACCCTGTGATTCCTTCGTTTCTCAACATTTCAAATTTTCACTTTTCCTGTAATTCCTCACGTTTAAGAATGACTTGTAGCGCATGCGCCCGCTTCTCATGTGATTCCTCCGTTCCTGCTGATGATAGAGAAGAATGCCAATCAAACTTCAACTTACTGGGTAAGTCTCGTTTAATTTTTAAATTATCAGGGAAAACACTTACTTTACTTAGTTTTCTCTCAGAGGATTTTATCACTTTAGTTGTTCAAATAATTCTATTTGTGGACAAATTCATATCATCATACTTAGAATAATAATTGCAAATTGCAAATCTGGTCATTTGGCTGAACTTTAAACAATAATACTTTTATTTAACATTTGTTCAAATGTTTATTGTCTAGGTCATCTTTCAGATCTTTACATGCTTTGGAATTACGTCACGGCACTCTATCTTTTGTCGATGTTGACCGCTTCCTTCTCCTTCACAATTCAACCCTTTTTCTAAACAAAACAAAAAATGCGTTTGTCTCCTCCACAACATCGACGACTGGGAATCAGGCTATCTTTTGTCTAAGATTTCAACAATAGGGTGCACTATGTATACTTTGCGTCCTGGCGACGTGCAAAGAAGGAAATGTTTTTCTCGATTTTGTTACACAGAGCACAAAGAGCGGTATGCATTTTTTGGTTTTGATATAAACAACAAATAGGCTATTTTTGTAAAAGTTGGTGTGAGGTCAGGTATACATTTTCAAAATTGGTATAAGGAACGGGTATGTTTTTGAAGCTTGGACCTTAACCAAAATCTGGTCAAGTGCCCCCGGGATTTCAATCTTCTTCGGTTTTCTTGCCCTCTATATTATGCTGAAAAAGTTCTTCTATGAGGGAAGTGCCCGGTTCTGGCCATATTAATTTTTGGCTGTCTTTGTCATTGCATGTCTATAGCTTCAGTTAAGCTTCAGTGATGTGGATGAAGGCGGTATACAAGGACTGAGCTCTCCGCAGATGGTCTCCAACTTGCGAAAAGAGAAATTAAGAATGATAATAGATGTGAAGCTTAACCGATCGAGAGCCCGGCTTCTTGAAACTCTGCTTCTTCAGTGATAGATTTATAAAATGGAAAGATGCTCTGCATAGGAGATTGCCTCTTTTTGGCGCTCCGTGCAACCCTCATCACGCTATCACGCACAAGGACACTATTATGTTGCATATAATTCGTCTAGATTTTGTTGTTGTAGATTTATTTTAATTCGATTTAACACTGTTGCTAACAATATATACACACATATATACATACATATATACAGAGTTAACTAATCAAAATCGAATATGTATACGGAAAACAAATTAAATATTTTTATAAATTTTAATTGCACTGGTAAAACTAAGTAAAAACGTTAAATCGCACTGACAGGCAGGCACTGACAGGCACTACATTCGCAAGTCGGTCCGTCCCATTGTTTTATTAGATTCTTAAAAATTTTCAAATTTTCTGCAGATTTTAGCTCGTTTGGTAGGCCATTCCAAATCTGTGGCCCAATAGACATAGATATGTAGCACCCATGCTGCATTAACTAATTCAGACGACTTTATGGCTTGTTGACCTAAAAGCATAGAAATGTACCGTATATATGGTTCATTATAAACTAGTCTACATTTGAGCTCAAATCCAAATGGAAAATGCATAGGGGAACTTAAAAAATTTAATCACATCCCTGGCAATTAGAGTGTCTCCTGTCCCCGAAGTTAAATTTCTCTCTGGATCTCCATATTGTATCTGCACATAAACAATCTTCTGGAAGTTTTCCAAACTTGAATATCGCATTTATAGATCAAAATTGTCAGCAAGTTTTTCGTGTGTGGCCACGCACGTGTACTTTTGTTTAAGTTAACTGATGTAATGTTTGGGTGGTGCAGATTTTCGAATACAGATTATCAAACATGGGGTAGCTGGGCGTTTCTTTTTTCGAGAACTTTCTTACAGATGTCAGATTTGCCAATTTCTGGCCCCCGAAGTACCGGGTATCCCAAAAAATCCTCCTGTTTAAGAAGTCACCAAAACTCGATTATTTAGCCTATCATTAAATTTGTTGGGATCTGTTTTATCAATGATCCAATTATGTTTAAAGATGATAGAATATTTTGTATCATGTATGTGGTGTAAAATAGTTGAAAACGTTATTTTGAGCTAAGTGACATAGTAAATCTTGCCTAAGAGCTAAAGTTTTGAGTCTCCTTATCGTTCAAGTTTCCAACGATGGTGTGCGTTTCTTGCTGAAGTAATACGCTTGATATACACAAAGCAATCATCTATGCTTCTTTTATAGTATGCTTTGCAGCCATAAACGAGCCAAATTTTGCTAATTTTTAAACAAATCAAAAAGATGACCTTCACCTGGGAAAATAATTTGGTCTTTGATCTATTTGCAAATGAAAGAAATTTGGAGATTGTCTTTGTAATAAAATTCTAGTGCTTTTTCAAAGTTGGGGACCTTTTTTGGGACACCCGGTAGGAGTTACCGGATTGTATTTCACGCTGGACTGTTTCGACATATGAAAATATCGATCCATGGTCATTGCAACTAAACTAAGCCGGTTTATCTTCACTCTGTATTTAGTTCGTTTAATTCTTACTTCACGAGTACATTTTGTTTTGTGCTGCATAGCTAGATACTTCCCTTGTTCTTGCTTATGGATGATGGAGCTCTTCTTTGTTTTGCAGTGTATTTGGCATTAAATAATATAAGCAATGATAATATATACAATACGCAAGACTTCAAGGCTGCTTAAACCTCCTGTGATAGTGAGCCCTTTCTTTTAAGAACCAAAGAAATTGCGTTGCACAGGACGGCTAAGGCTATGGGACACCTTTGTAACTGTTTTCTTTCGAAACACATGATTTCTACATTCAAGCTAAGTGCTAAGTGTTTCAGCAGAGGTTTTGGGACACCATCTGATCCTGCTCTTTTGCACGAGATTTTTAGAACCCTCAAGGATTAGAGATGCTTGTAGGCATGTTTATCTTTTGCACCATTGTTATTTTGTATGTTCTAGACAAATTTTGTGGGTGGGAAAATATCTTTTCGCAAAAGCAAGACGAATGGTTTACGCAATAATTTTTCGGACACTAAGTTGGTCCTGCTGTTTCAAGTGACATTCTACCAAGCCCTCGAGGTGCATTTATGCATGTGCCCCTTATGATGTCTTTATTATATTGTATGCTTAAGATAAATTTCGTGGGTGGGGAAAACTTCCTATTGCAAATATGTACCCCAATGTTATATTTTGATCGCTCAGTGGACTTTGTCCTTCCTATTTAGGTAAAGCAAGCTATCGAGTGTGCTAAACGTGCAGCTTGGCCTGATTTGTCATCGAGAGAGTTTGTAGAAGGAATGATGCACATCTTGAAGCTGTCTGTAGCCTCCGTTTCAGGCTAGCGTATTCTTCCGTAGTGTATGTTTTATCATTAACTCATAACCTCGTTTAGATGTTAAGTGTGCTGGTAGAAATGTTAACAATAATTTTGGTACAGTCCTGGCTGCATCATCTAGGCTGACCCTTATCACGTAATCTTTCGATTATCATGAACCATCTTTTGATTCAATGTAAACTTTATGATTTGGATCACAGTCTTCAATATCCCCGTTACGAGAGTGCAAAATTTATATTGAATTCAGAACGAGGCATTGACTGGATGATTTTCCTCTCCATTGTGTCCAACTCTTGTCCAGAATCCAGGGAAAGTTGAAAGGCGTATAATATCAACTTCTGGTTAATTAGATACGGATGATGCTTGCCGCATTTAACGGTCATCGTTTTATCCATGTTAACGCATAAACGTCGTACCCTATACTACGCTGTTGGGGTGAAGTTCATTTGGTGTTCGAAAGGTATCTGTTTCTGGGCCCCTGATGTCTATTTTTTCATCCTTCCATTATTCTAAATATATGTATGAAATAACGGTTGATTCAGAGCAGGTTTTTCTTGTTTTATTCGTGAATCGAAAGAATTTGTGGACCGATTTGACCTGAGGTTTGAAATTTCTAAAACCAACTCTAACGAGCTGAATAATTTTTTATTAAGAAAGAGAATGACTCACATTATGTAGATGACTGGATCAACTTTCAGACCTGTTTCAGACGACTAAACTTCAGGCTTAAAATTCTCGAAATTCTAATGTACATGTCTGAAAACTGTTATTGCAGCAGGTCATCCCTATACCCAAATAGCCTTTCGCTGAATTTGCTATTTTACGTCCTAGTATCCTACTTTGGAACTGTAGGTCAAGTTGCTCAATCAAGTTTTTCATTTCATTTTTCATTTTATAATTTTATACAGGGTAAGTATCCAATAAAATACATAATTGCTTTAAAAACTGCCCTGTTAAATAAAGAAAAACTAAAAATTTACAATATTCTGATATTTTTTTTTCTTTTCATAATAAATTAAAACTAAGTAATATAAATACACAAATATTGTACCGTCCCTGGCGTAGAAAGACACAAGGTCATTTGGCCTCCACCAAGAACGGTACTTACAATTTTACAAAAAACAACTTCAAAGCAATAAGAAGCAAAAAAAAGAAAGACAACGTACAAAACTGTTAAAGAAAGGAAGGGGACTGGCAGTTTTGGACCATCATGGATTTTCATCAGTTTTGCACCATCAAATCGCAACTTGATGGTGCAGTGATGACAAAAGTCCAGCACTTGAGAAAATTGGATGGTTTGGTGTGGAACTGCCTGGAAGATAGAAAGGGGCTGCTAGATGTTTATATTATTTCACGAATTGATTTCATGTCAATTCAAGGATACTAGCACGCCGCCCAAGCGAAAGGACAAAGAAAACCCCATCCTCTCGTCCAGGCAGCATGCCAGCACCCGTGATCAATTTAACCTGTTTGTTTTTCCAACGTACTCAATCGTTGCTTCAATAATTATCCTGTTGTCAATCATATTCAAATTGGAACAACCGTAAAGAAGCAAGTTGCACAATTTGACTTTACTTTACTATAGTAACCACTACCTACCAGTAAATTAAGAAACTCTTCTAGAAGCAAAATTAATAATACTTGAAATTATTTCTTCAAAATCGATGCTTTAACTTGTGTTTAGGAACTATTAACGTGCTATAGACGAAATAGCTGTTTCCTTTCATCTATCTAGCGATAAATTTTAGGCCAAAAGGAATAGAAAATTTAGGCCTATTACGGGAAAGAGTAAACATTGGCAAGAGGCCATTTCATTTTGATATGTTTCGTCTTTGGTCACGGCCATTCAAGAACAGAATTTTCACCAGGTATTAGAGCTGTTTTCAACAGAAAATACCTGAAAAAATTAAGGTCCGTGTATCTCAAGCTGGAAGGTCCGCGGAATAGGTTTTGACCTATTTAAAAATGCTTTTCTTTGCTTACAGCGTCATGTTGATGTCTCCTTTGTAATGGACAGCTGTAACATTGCAATATAAACTAGATATCATTACCGATTAGAGAACGCTTGCACCAAGAAGATTGTTTTTGGTTGTGACAAATCATATTTATAGATAACACGTAACCTTGACTTAATATTTTGAGAAGTTGAAAAGAGGTGAATCCACACAATTTATTGGGTTCTTAACTGTCCAGTAACTAGGCTGAACTTTAATGAATAGTGCTATGGCAAACTTACCCTTTATGATCTCCTAGTCCTGCATACCATATTGCAATGCAGCTTACTTAAATCAGCACAAATTTCTTTTATCTCCATACAGAGAAGTTGAAACAGATCGATATAAATAGGTAGCATCAGCTTTACATTTATTGGGTCTCTGTCTGCTTCCAGTAGGTGCTGTGAGGCAAGATGGCTGTACCTTGAAATAAAGATGCATATCATGAATTCTTACCTTACTGAAGGTAGCAGATTAGGTAAATATGGGCAAATTTCACTGGTCAATATTTTCCACTAGAAATAGATTATCATGGTTTTAAATCAATTTCTACATAGTTTAGACCTTAGTCAACAAACTTTCATAAACATTATTACTTTGAACACGCCCAGTCAAAGGCCACACCCATTTTTTAAATATTGCTATGAGAATTTTACAATAGAGCTGTGCATTGAGCTATTAAATTCTAAAAATTTACTTCTAGCTTTTTTATCATTCAGGTTAAAACAAATATATAAGAAATGTGAGTTATCCCAATAACAATTAACAAAAACCTCATTACCATGACTATAGGTGATGCATGGTGGTGAATTATAGCTGATACCAATTTAGATACAGTAAAAATTAGACATGATTATCTTGTGTACTTTTTGAAATATGTTTGTAAAGCAACTCAATTTTACGCAAAACCTCAAATTTCGGAAAAAAGGGTTCAAAGTTTGGATAGTAATGTTTTCATTGTTTTTGATGAGGTTTTGTGTCTAAAATTCCCCAGATTCATATTGAGGTCCCTCTATTTCTTCAAGTTCTTCAGCATACCCCTTTTTCTTATGCCTAATTGTTGTTCTTCTTTTCTTTGCGTTATTCGTGCTATTTTTGTTAGAAAGCTCTTTGTCTAGCTTTCTAGCTGCGGTTTCAAAATGAACTCCAGGCTCAATACCAAGGTCTTCGATCGTGTCAATTAACATTTGTGCCCCATTGTGGTAATGTCCCACAGCAAGATGTATAGCAAAGTTCAACTGTTGGGAGGCTTGAGTGGGTCTGCTTGGTGGCACCATACTCAGTGCTTCAAAACAGGCTTTAATTCTTTAACATCCAAACAGGCTTTAACATCCAATCCCAATTGCATTTGGGATTAGCATAGCCTCCAAATCTTTGGCATCTTTAAAAAAACATTGCACGGATGGGTAATGCATCTTTTGTTTGACTTTATGGCTTGAAAGGAACTTCAAGACCTTTGCTATAGTCCTATATGTAAACTCTCTAATATCTTGATTATTTTCAGAATTACTGCGTCTTCTTTGCTGTTGCCAGTTTTGAGAATGTCACGTCATCAAGTTGCNCTTAGTGAGTACCCAGCTTTAAAGAAAGGAAGGGGACTGGCAGTTCCACACCAAACGATACAGTGGGTCTAACCCTTATATATCATGGATTTTCATCAGTTTTGCACCATCAAATCGCAACTTGATGGTGCAGTGACGACAAAAGTCCAGCACTGGAGAAAATTGGATGGTTTGGTGTGGAACTGCCTGTAATTCTGATATAAGATCCAAGTATAATAAGTATGTATCAAAGTAAAAGGAAAAGTTTGAGAATGTTTAGGATCTGGCATTTTTCAAGGACGTTTTGAACTGCGTAAAAGTATTGGCTGTTTTAATTTCTGTATTTTGATCGTTCCACAGATTTGCTCCTCTATACGAGAAGCAGTTTTGGCCATTTGCAGTTTTTAGAAACGGAACATAAAGGTCAGTGTTTGTATTACGAAGCTGTCTAACGCTGGTTTCAGACAACCTTCGGAACAGACTTGTAAGATACTCAGGAGCTTCATGGTTTATGGATCTATAGACAATTTTCAATGTTTCTGTTTCGATGAGATCATTAAACGTTTGCTATCCCAATTGCTTGATGATAGGTGGTGCTGAAATTCTGTAGGAGCTATTTGTCACAATTCTAACTGCACGATTTTAGAGCTTCTGAAGCCATACTTCTGTACATGGTCTGTAATGTTCTTGAAGGAAGATACTGTTTTGCGTGGCGTATCATACATAATGCCCTTGATATCTTTTTTATCATATGAGCTATATGATCATCCCAGCTCAGGTGTTGGTCCACATGTACCCCTAAGTATTTATTATGCTCTATCATTGAAATTTTCTCATCGAGAATAGCAAGTGACGGATTTATTGCTGATGTGTGTTGAATATCCTTAACCTTTTTCCTACTTCCAATCACAAGGTCAAGTGATTTTAAGCTGTTTATGTCCTTTGCACTCCTAACTTCTAATGGTAAATCATTACACAAAGTGTGTCCTGCATATTTAAAAGAACGAGTACCCAGAGTCTTACTTTTGCACCGATGAACAGCGAGCAGCAACGCACTACTAGACCTCAGTGTCCTCCTGGATATGATGATATTTCAAAATTGGAGAATTTTGTGAGC
Source organism: Aurelia aurita (assembly GCA_004194415.1). Classification (NCBI taxonomy): domain Eukaryota; kingdom Metazoa; phylum Cnidaria; class Scyphozoa; order Semaeostomeae; family Ulmaridae; genus Aurelia; species Aurelia aurita. The sequence continues at coordinate 524,517 of REGM01000154.1, read as the reverse complement.
AAAGTTGCAGGAAATTTGAAGCGAAATCACAGGCTTTGTGCAGTCCCCTTTTGAATCATGATAGTTTTTAGATAATTATATACATTGCTTCGAACATTGAACTATAGCTTTTCCTCACTCACTGATCTCTTTTTTAAATGACGCATTGCATAAAATTTGTTTGGTTTCATATATTTATACTGTGATCAATGTGTTGCAAAAAGCTTACTGTGTGTTTTATAATGGTTCTGCTTAACAAATTTTTTGCACCAAAAAAAACTGCGAGAAAACGTTCATTTAAGTCTTTTTTTATACATTCCATTAAAAAATTTACAAGACGAATTACTAATTACGCTACCTACAAACTACCGGGTGTCACAAAAGAAAGTACTCCTGTTTGAAAAATCATCAAAATTTGACTATATGACCAATCTCTAAATTTCTTTTTTGACAAGTAGATCAAAGACCAAATTACATTCCCAGGTATAGCTGATCTTGTGATTGGTTTTAGAATTAGCAAATTTAGCTCTTTTAGGTCTGCCTGGTTTTGAAGCATACTGCAAAAAACACTGATGATTACCAAATTATTTCTTTTTTGTATAAAGTTTGGTCATAAATGTCAGAAAGAAACGGAAACGATCATTGGAGACTTGAAGGATAATGTAAAATCTCAAAATAATGGCTCTTAGGCGAAAATTACGATGTTGCTTGAAGAGTATAGCTCAGAATAAGGTTTTTAAAAGTATCATGTTATACCCTACGAAAATAATAATTTTATCAGTTTTAAATATATTGGATCATTGACAAAAGAGATGAAAAGGAAAATTTTATAATTGGTTTGACAATCAAGTTTTGGTGATTTTCTAAACGGGAGTACTTTTTTGGGACACCCGATACTTTACAAACACTACCAGGACGATACCACGGAGAGCAATAGACTAAAACTACCCCGTGGCCATTACACGGAAAAAGATGGAAAATACCAGTTGAAACCCACCACCAAAGCCGCACCCAAAAAACCACCCAACAGATTTGGAGAAAATGTAATTCTTCAAATAGAAATACAAGGAAACATTTGTGTGCTAGTAAGTTACTAAATCGGTAAGATTCATTAAATTTCAGCGATTTTCTTATATCCAGACATGAAAACTGATTTTTAACGAAACTGTTGATAAAAAATTTCAAAAATGGATCCCCAGCAAGCGATTTTGCATGATGCAATAACTTTCGGCTGTAAGCTGATACTAATAGTATTTGAAGAGTTATAGAGATTGGCCCCCCTTGACATAATATAAGTCATGCTAGGGAAACAGTGACTTGACAGGACACTTCAATCGCTTTGCTTTCAATAAAATCTAAGTTTCATTTTAACACCCACTCAAACATTTCATTTGGAATATTTGCATTAAATATCATTAAGTGATTCGTAATCTTTTATTTGGCAGAGATTGTATAGACAACAGCTCGTGTTTGGTTGGTTGGGTCAGATTCAGAAAGAGTTACAAAGATAAGAGTACGTTGTGTTTGGATCGAGAATTGATAAAGACGAAAAATAACGACATTTTGCTTTGTTGGGTGAGTTTTATCATTTGACTTGAGTTTCTTATGTACGCATAACCTTAAATTGAAATCTCATTTGGACAGGAGGGTTGGGGAGGGGGGGGGGGGGGGGAGGGAGGGGAGGTGGAGGGCGGTCTTAAGCAGGGGGGGAAACAAACCCCAATTTAGGGGAACCC